>JASVER010000230.1:514618-525686 GCA_030449065.1 Oceanodroma leucorhoa | reverse complement strand
CTCGGCAGGGCTCGGCTCGGCTCGGCAGGGCTCGGCTTGGCTCGGCTCGGCTCGGCTCGGCTCCGCTCGCCCCAAGCAGGGCGATGAGGGCAGAGGCGAGGGCAGGGGGGGGCAGGGGAGGGGAGGGCAGAGGGGTCCGGCCCGGACGGGGACGCAGCTGCGGAGCGCTCCCCTCCTGCGGTGCCGCGAGGTCCCGGCCCTGGTGCCCCGGCCGACCTGTGGCAGCCGCTCCGTGTCCCTCGGGTCCCCGTTGTCCTGTCAGGGTGCGCGGGTGCCCTGGAAGGGCATCGGGAGAGCCCCAGCGCTGGGCTGGGGCCGGCTCTGTCCTGGCGGCGACCCCGCTAAGGCGGGAGGACCCCCTCTCGCCTGCCCCGGGGCACTGTGACTTGCTGACCTCACAGTGGGGGACAGCGACGTCACGCACAAAGAATTGCGGAGCTGCCCCGGAGGAGGGGGTCGCACCCCCCCAGGCGCTGGGGGATGGCATCGCATCCCCCTCGGCCACCCTTCCCCCAAGGCAGGAGAAACCCAGCGCCCTCCTGCTGCCTCCTGGGCCGGGGGCCGGACCCAAAGGGCTCCCCGGCCAGTGGGGGGTCGAGACCGCTGACGGGGGTCCCTCGCATCCCCTGAGACACACGCCATGGGGGCTTCCTCCTCTGAACCTCTCTGCTCTATTACAGATTGCCACCACTGCCACAAAACCACCACAGCAAGTATGCCCGGGATTAAAAAAGCAAATGTGTGTGTGTATGTCTGTCTCTCTCAAGCTAGTATAAATAATTATCAACAACCGATAACAGCAACAATCAATCACAGGAGCACCAAGTATCTATATAGTAGTACAGGGTAATACAAACTTATTCCTAATAAAGTAAATGTAACAACGATAGAACAGCAGATACACTTAGAATAGGTTACTTATATGTCTACATATGGTACCCAGTGCGTGAGAGAGATCGCAGAAGGGGACCCAACCATCCCAGGGTTGGGGGGGACAAACTGAACCACCCCCAGCAGCGGGCTCAGAGGGGGACCAAGAAAGGAWCAGACAGAGTCTCACGTCTTACTCCACTCTGGGTGAAAATTAAGTCATTTTTATACCTTGGAGATCTAAGAGGGCGTAGGACACCACCGCTTCGAGCGGCCAATGGATGCTGGTAATTTCTGTGTTTCACGCGGGACAGCCAACGGATGATGATGTTTTCTGTTCTCTCAGACCAATTTTTATTTTCCAGACTGTTTTCCTGTTCTTGCAGTGAGAATGGCCAATGGCAGTTACCGATCGTGACTTTCTCAGGGTGTCTTCCTCTTTTTCCACACTRTTTTTCACATTTTCAGATGATAAGTTGCTGTTACAGTCCCTAGTTTTGTGCTTATCAATGTTATCTCAGGATGTCTCCTCTTTCTCGGTACTGTTACCRAAATGGATTTGCTCGCATTTTCTCCTCTTCTAGTTCGTGTGCGGGCACCGTAGAGAAGGCAGCAGAAGTGCACACTAGTTAAAACCCCTTTTTATTGCCGGCAATAAAGGTGCCTCTCAGCTGAGTGCACAAGAAGGGCCCCATATTACAACTCTCAATTCCAAGAGTATACAATCTGAAGACTACTCACATATTCCTTTTTACCATTTACACAACCTATTGGCTTTGGCTGTGATACTGTCTGTTGCCCTTCACTTTTGAGCATTTGTACATGCAGCCCCCCTGTGCAAGCAGACTTAATGCATATTTCGTAGCTGAGTTTGCAAAATTTTCTTGCAACTTTGCTGCTTTCAGCCCTTTTGGTCTGGCTTCTTTAACAGCAGACCCACAGAGAGGCGAGGTCACTGCCAGTCAAGTTCAAGGGCGCATGTCTTGGAAGCCATCTTTACATTGGAGCTTTTTCTTAGGTAACATTCCCTCCTTTTGTTTTGTGCATACCTACACACCATAAATTGGAGCAGAGTAGTATGTGTATCCACGAATTTGAGCAAGACAGGTTGGGCATACTTGAGTAAACCAGCAGACTGTAATCCCCAAAATAAGCAAAACTCCTAATATCATTAATATCAAACAGATAAATTGTTTCAATATTGGGACCGTGGAAGGAAATAGATTTGACAACCAGTTCCACCTTTCTCTTCCTTTCAGGTCCTGTTCTTACATTTTGTACTAAAGCTGTGAAGTTTTTCAGTTGGACTTCTGTAGGTTTACTGTTACCTGTAGGATTGAAACAACCAAGTCCTTCAAAATCTTCACAGCCATGGTTGGCCCTAAGTAACAAGTGATCAATGGCTGCTCTATTTTGTAAGATTGCTTCCCTGGTCRATTCTTATTCCTCCTGTAGTAATGCGATCAAAGTGGAGGTGGCACTCAGAGTTTTTGCTAGCGTACAGGGCACCTTTGTCAGTGGGCGACTGGCACCCAGTGCTAGCGCAGGGACTCCCACTCATGAGATGCGTAAGGCCACCGCTTCCGCTTTGCTGAACAGACTCACGTTTGAGTCACATTCYGGTGGTGGAGCCTGAGGTAGGCTCCCTCTGCTTCTTTTTGTGTCATATTTGGCTGAGGTATTTCTTGTTAGTAGGGAGACTGTGAGTCTTCCAAGTGTGCACAGACCTCCGGTTGCATTTTTGGGTACATAATYATAGGCCTGAAGTCCACACAAGAGAAACCATCCTTTTGGGACATATCAGTGAAATAATAGGAAACCTTTGTTGTTGTGCTACAGATTAAATCACTGTTGKTCAAGTGCACTAATGGTGCAGTAGCATCAACCATATACATGCAAGATGTGACTGGAGTAACACTGAGAAGTTGGAATCGCAGASCATGTTGATTTGTCCCTGCAGCCAGTGTTGAGACTTTCCCTATACTGGGAAGCTGACTATAGGTTAGGTTCACCTCAAAGCTGGGCAAGTTTGAGTCGTTACGTATGAGTGACCGACGTGTGCTCACGCCTACAAAACACGTAGTTGCAACTCCTGTGATACCCGACCTGTTCTATACACAGAATTTGCCTGAATTATTTAAGGCAGTCTTTGCTAATAACAGGCGCCGGTTCGAACTTGGAGTTACGTGCTGCAGTGGAATTTCTCCGATTCTGTTCGACAGCAGCAAAAGGAGGATCACGGCCGGGAGTTCGGTGCGGCTTCCACCTGAGTGTGGTGGATCACTGCGTCTTTACCTGCAACTTTGAGAGCAGAATAAGCACATAACAGTACTTGCACAGGACCCTCCCACTTGGGTTGTAATGCATCTTTAGTCTTATAGACCTTTGTCATGACACAATCTCCAGGTCGATATGGATGCAAATGCTTTCCTAAAGGTAAATTTTGTGTAATTACAGCTTCATACCGTTCCTTTTTAAAACTATCTTGTAGCTATAAGACATACAGGGTCGCTGCTTCATCCCCTGCCAGAAGGCTTGTGTGTGCTGGAAAAAAGGTTCCTGGAATTCTATCTGGTCTTCCAAATAGAGTCTCAAAAGGAGTTAATTTATAACCTGAGTTTGGGCATCGCCTTAATTCCCATAGTGTTAATGGTAAAGCTTCTGTCCCTTTTAATTCAGTTTCCTTACAAATCTTTGACAGTTTACTCTTTAGGGTACAGTTCATTCTCTCTACCTGTCCTGCGGATTGGGGGTGGTAAGGCGTACGCAGTCTTTGTCAAATTCCTAAAGCTTTATACAGGTTTTATATTATTTCAGCTGTAAAACATAATCCTTTATCAAAGTCTGTTTCTTCAGGCACTCCAAAATGTGGTACAGTATCTTTCACTAAAACTTTACCCACCACTTGAGCAGTTGCTTTTTGGGTAGGGAATGTCTCTTCCTGACAGGATAATTGATCCATTATAACCAGTAGGTGGTTTTGTCCATCATTTGGAGGCACATCTTGGAAGTCAATCTGTAGTTTCTGAAACGGCATCCAGGCTCAAGGGCACCCTCATTTTGGTTTTGCCTCTATTTTGGAGTTTGCCTTACATTCTGCACATCTCAGACATCCTTTTGTGACTTGTAATATTGCTTGGGTCAGCCCAGGTGCCACCCATGATAGAGAGACATGATTTTCTAGGTAAGATGCTCCTCCATGTGTCCGATGGTGGAGTTCTCTGACCAAAGGTATCAACATARTCCTGGGGAGAAGACATTTTCCTTCTAATGTCCAGATTCCATTTATCTGTTTTGCTCCTAAATGTTTCCATTTTTCAGTTTGTTTTGTGGGTAGGGTTTCATGTTCTCTTTTTAATTCTTCTCCAGTTATAGTCGTTAGCATTTCTTCTTGTATTTTTGGTTGGACCTGTAAGGATTGTAAAGCTGCTGCCTCAGCCGCGCCGTTGGCAAGGTGATTGTTTCCTTCAGTCAGAAGTATCTCACTGGTGGGCTTTATGGTGTAATACTGCTACTTGTTTTGTTTTTTCTAGAGCATGTAGAAGATCCAAAATTTGTTCTCGRTATGCTGTTTTGTGTCACCCTGATGTTAGAAACTCTCTTCCTTTCCAGGTCAGTCCTGCTGAAAACACTACTCCCAGAGCATATTTAGAGTCTATATGGATGTTAGCAGTTTGATTTTCTGCTAAAACATGCTCGAGTTAAAGCTATTAATTCTGCAGCTTGTGCCCCGAGGTGTCCCGGAAGAGCTCTTGCTTCCAGCACCACAAATTGTGTGGTGACGACGTATCCTGTAACTCATCATCCCTTTTTGTAGTAGGATGATCCATCGCAGAATAACATCAAGTCTGGGTTGTCGAGGGGCTCTTCCTTTACGTTTGGCAACACTGTTGGTTTCAATTCCAGAGTTTCCCGGCAGTCGTGAAGAGGTCCCTGTACCAGCTCTAATATTTCTGGCAGTATAGTTGCTGGATTTAACAGGTCCCACTGTTCTAAGGTAATATTTGTTTTGGTTACTAGTATCAATTCATAACGATGCAGGCGTTGACAGGTAAATAGGGAATGACCCCTCTGAGTTACTAGAGCTTTCACTGCATTGGGCACTGCTACCCGCAGGGTGCCCTAGGACTATGTTTCTTGCTTTCTCAATCATCACAGCTGCTGCTGCAACAGCTCTAGCACATGAAATCATGCCTTGAATTACGAGGTCTAATTCTGCTGAGCAATATGCTACAGCTTGCAGACCTTTGGGTGTTTTCTGGGCCAACACGCCACTGGCTATTCCTTTCTATTCATGTAAATATAATAGAAAAGGTTTGTTGTAGTCTGGCAGAGCTAATGAGGGAGCTTSCATGACTGCTTGTTTTAGATCTTTAAATGCTTTTTGGGTTTCCAGAGTCCATGCAATTCAGTCTGGCTCTTCATCTTTAGTAAATGTTATTAGGGGTTTTGCTTTTTCCCCGAACCCAGGTATCTAATATCTATTAAATCAATCTGCACTTAGAAATCCTCTAATCTGTTTCTTGGTTTGAAGCGAAGGCATCTCTTCTATTGCCTGTGTTCATTCTGAGGATATTATCCTTCCCCCAGGCCGAATTATCATGCCTGACTGGTCGCTGGCAGAGCTGCATTTTGGCAAGGGAGACTGTATGACCCTTTTCCCTCTGTCATCCTGGAGCATGCTTCACAAAGTATTTGTGAATGTCTGGGGCTGCCTGTTGAACAAATACAGTCACTGCCAATTTAAAGTAATCTTCAGTCATTCCTCCATATTGCAACAATGCTTGCCACAAGCAACTCCAAAAGTCGCTCGGGTGTTCATCTGATCATTGCCTCACTTCCTGAACTCTTTCCCAGTTTGTCCTGCAGCCTTTATTGCCAGGACCAGATTATGGCAAGCTGTTTCACAGGCAGCTTGGTCATTTGCATTGTTATAATCCCAGTTAGGGTCCGCACTTGGTCGAGGCTGTCTGTTTCCATGACGACTTGCTAATTCTCTATCTTTTCCAATATCCAATCTCTATCTCCCAACCAAAATATTTGCTGCAACAGCACTTGAACATCCCCCCAAGAGGGGTGATGTCCCTCTGTTATTGTAGAGAAGAGATGGGCAACCTGTCGCAAATCAGTGGTTTGAGGCTGCTTAAAGAATCACCATCAAAGGTATTAGCAGAAAATTATTTTAATAGAAATTTATAGAAGCGTGACTCAACAGAATTAGATGGCAAGTTTCACTCTATTAAGCATACAAAGGAAAATCGTGTTAGAATTGAGTTGGAATGATTTATGCAGAGACTGAGGATGAAAAGGGTGAGGGAGACCCTCCCATTGAGTCACAAGGTTCAGAGAAGACCTGGCTGGATCCAACCTCAGACTTGGACAACGGTTTATGTCTAACACAAAAAGGGTAAGGAGACCTTCCCGTTGAGTCACGAGGTTCAGAGTAGATCCCTCTTGCATTCTAAACTCCTTCTCAGAGAGGAGTCTAGGTGCGGCTGGATCTACCCCTAGTCTCAGACTTAGACAATGGTTTAAGTCTAAGGGATTGGATGTGCCTAGCAGCAATCTAAAATACATTAATAGTTTTAAGCTGGATCCCAAGATTTTAGCAGCACTTGGTCATTGATTAATTTAACATTTACAAAGTGAGTTAATAGAATTTACTACAGTCACTACAGAGACTTAATTACAGATTATTCTTACTATTGGTTATCTAAATCAATTCACACACACACTCACACAAGGGCACAAAGCTAGATAAAGGTACCCGTTAAAAATCCCCCTCGAGTCTCGTGAAATACATTAAATGTCTTGGCATTTCTCAACAGGCGAAGGGTTGAGCCCTGAGGAGTGTCTTGGCCGAGGAGTGCTTCAGCCCAGGTCCCCACAGCCCTCCAAATATCGCAAACTCAGGAGGGGGCTGCTTGGGGGAAGCGAGGTGTCAGAGTTACGCTTGTGTTTGCTCAGATGAGACTATGCTCTGTTGTGCTTGCTGCTGCTGTTACTGCTGTCAGGAGAGCTGATAAAACAGGCTAGCAGGCAGAGCTCAGCCCCTTCGAGCTATCGCCTACTGGAGCCTTCCCACTCCACAGTTTCATCTGTTCTCCTGGCCTGGCTTGACATGAGAAACTTCCCCCAAAGACATTTATCTCCAGGGACTCCACTCTTCAGGGACCTCTCTCCCCATGTCTCTGGCTTCTTGGTCCTTTGCTTTCTTTCAGGAGATGCAGGTGAACCAACACACCTGGTCCATGCGAGCAGCAAGTCAGGGGGAAATAGGAGTTATTGGCAGGGCTGAGCAGCTCTGTGGGGTTGGGAGGAGGCTCGGACCATTTGAGGGCAGTGCAAAGCCCAATGTGCAGGGAGGCAGAGCTCACACATGCCTGGGACCGACCTCCTGCAGCCATGGGGCAGGACGGGGTCCCTCCGAGCCCCCCTCATACAAATGCCTGCCGTCGGAGCACGTTCAGCTCAGTCGCTTGCCCTGTGCCTGGCACACTCAGCTCCCAGGACTGCCGGAGCCCTCGGCAYTGCATGTGCCAAGGGAAGCCCCTGGCCTCAGCACCTCGGCCCTTGCTGGTGCCCCTTCCACAGCAGGACCCCCTCTCRGCGTGGTGTTCAACCCAGAAAGGGGCTCGACTCCCCCTTACAGCTCCATCCTCACCTCTATCAAGGAACATGACTGTGCAAGGTGGGAGCACGGGTTGTGTTTGAGCAAACTTTGCAATCTTCAGTTTGGATCACACATATTGGGGGGGACCCCCAGGACAGGGGACCAGAGGCACACATGCACTCGCAGTGGGGCCAGTGTGCACAGCAGCCTGAGGGACAAAACCACATCTCTGCTGGTGGGCTGCTTGTGTGGGGCTGCCCCTGCCCCATGCAGAGGTATCCAGGCCCACTGGGGTTGGGGAGCAGCACCAGTGGGGCCTGTGTTAACGGGCAGGGGTCCGACGGGCCAGCCAGACCCCTCTGCTACACTCCGTCCCTCTGCTCAGCCCCTGTGCCATTGCTCACCCTTGAAGATCCCCCTGACATTCCCCACTTGTCCCCCAGTGCCCCCCTTCTGCCCCCTGCCCACCCCTGTAACCTCCTGTGACCCCCTTGGTTCCCCCCATCCATCCCCCAAGTGCCCCCTGCTCCTGTCAGTGTCCCCCTTTTCCCCTGCTCCCCCTGCACTGTGTCCCTGGGCAAGTGCCATGGCGGGTCCCAGCATGGTGGGACAGCAGGGGCCAAAGCCTGCTGTGGAGAACRGCCCAACTGCCTGGGCTGTTCCCTGCGCCAGCCCTAGCTGGTGCTGGAGGTGGCCATGCCGTGGTGGTGGTGGCAAGGGGACCCCCACGGGCAGTGGGAGGGCACGGCAAGGCCCCGGGACCCCATGGGCAGACCCCTGCTCTGGGGTCTGTCCTGGCATGACTCCATTATCCCCAGCTGGGGAAGATCTGAGAGGGGCCACAGAGCTGGCAGCCCCCAGCCTCAGTGTCACCCACATGTAGTCCCGCCAACCATCAGGGTGCTGTCAGGGAAGAAAAAGATACACTTCCCTTTAGGCATTTTATGATGAGCTTGATTTAATTAACTCCAACCCCTCCACCTGCCCTTTCGGCTCCTCACCTGCAGAGCTTCTCCTCAAGCACCCAGCCCTGGAGGAACAGCCCTCTCCAGCTGCTCACAGAGGAACACAGCCCCTCCTCGCCCAGTGTTTCACTGACCCATCACAAGAGGCTGGGAAGGAGGTGGGGAAGCAGTTGCTTGAGCTTCTCTSTGCTCCTCAGAGCAAGCACCACCTCGGAGATGGCATGTATGAGTTAGAAAGCAGATGCAAAGCTGCAGAAACGTGTCTGCCATTGAACATACCGTCAGAGTCTCCAGAGCAGTCTGACAGTTGTGCTGCTCACAAGCGGAGGAGTCAGTCCCCAGCCAGTTGTTACCTGCTCTGTTTAGTTTCTCCACTAAGCACCTCAGGACCGGAATCCCAAAGGTGCTTCTCCCCAGGCTCCTCCACAGCTCCACCGTGTCACTGCAAGGGAACAGATGCTCACYCCTGAGCCTCTACCCTTGCAGTCCTGCAGTGCCCTCAAACCTTCTCGTCTGCAGTGGGGCTGCAGAGATGAGAAGCACGCAGTCTTGCAACACTCAAGACAGTTCAGGCAGAAAAAAGACCTGCTTCTTAACTGGATGCCCCAGTGCAAGCAAGCTGTGGGTTCTCTCTTTGACTACAGCAGGGGAAGTGGATAGTGCACGTACCTGTCCATGGGGAGACCTTTCTGGACGAGGTCCCCCATCCAGGGTGACTGGGACAGCAGGGAGGGACCCTGTGCAGCTCATGGGCTGCCCCGGCAGTGATGCTGAAGGGTTTGGGAGCAGCACTGGGGGGAAGGTGCTGGGCACAGGTGGGCAGCAAGCAGAGTGGGTCCCCGCCGTGCACCCAGGCAGCCATGAGGACGGCAGCAAAGGCCTGGGACGGTGTGAGCAGGAGGGAGGAGTTAAAAAATAGGGACAGGGAGCCAGACGGAGAGAGATGGAGAAGGAAAAAAATAGCAACAGGATATATGGCGAAGAGGAAGGAAGAAAAAAGAAGAGGGACAGAGAGCAGGACAAAGGGACAGCGATAAAAGGAAAGGGACAGGTAGAACGACAGAGAAAGAGATGGACTTGGAGAACGAAAGGGAGAAGGAGCAGGACGCAAGAACACAGAGAAGTGCAGGAAAGCAAAAAAAATGAGAGCAGTGAGGGGAAGGGGGGGGAGGGGCAGGGAGGGACTGCGATGAAGAAGAGGGGGCCTGTTACGACCCGGACTGGGCAAACCAGAGGGTTTTGAGATTCCCTCGGGCTAAATTAAGGTGAAACAACACCAAAAGATAGGTTAAACATTTTACTTACGGTAGAAGCAACCTGAACTGGGAAAGCGTAATGGTAGGCAATGGGGGTTCTACTGAAACTTTTAGAAAAAGGAGAGGAGAAAGAAAGAAAAGAAAAAGGAGAGGGAGAGGGAAAGGAGACAGAGAGAGATCACCACCCTTGATTCCCACGATGACAAATGTGGCAATCCTCCAGTGATGGGTGTGCACTGGCCCATTGGGTTGGTGTTTTTTTATAGTCCTACCCCCGCCTCTCAATTGTGTCAGCCACATAGCTTCTTGATCTTCTGCGCAGGTGCCATTGTGGGGAGGGGGGTGTTTACGAAGCGTCTTTCGGGTGGTCGCGAGCTCCCTGCTCAAATAAACTCTGTATGACCTTATGCCATATACGGTGAGTCGTCTTGCTTGGCAGAACACGGAACCGCGCATCCTCCGGCACACTCTCCGTGTCCTGTGTTAACTGACTTCTCATTTGCCATCCATCATTGTTATGCAGAATCTGTTTTGCCACAATGTTTGAGACATCAACCTCGCATTAACTCTTTTGGTCTCTCACGTGGACACAGCCTCAAGGGCCTGGGACTTATCCCATTTTCGGTGCTGCTGGGAGAATTTTACAGTTCAGACACTTTTTTCTGGTCTCTCTCTCTCTCTCCCCTCTTTCCTCTTCTGTAGCTCTGGTTGCTTGACTATCAACCACCCAAGAGAACACATTGGTGTCTCACAATATGAGGTTTCCTAGGTACACTGCCTCACGGTACACACTGCGTGGCCCTACCGCACTTTGGGTTACATATACAGACCCCACGGTGCACGTTGGTGACCTGGTCTGCTGAGAACTACTCCGAGGGACCCTTCCTCACCCGGAGAGACAGGCTGTCCCTTGTCTGCAGCTGGGGGCAGCCCCTGCCTGTATCCCCTTCCCCGCACCCTCCAGCTGCCTTACCTCCTCCAGCCGCAGCGGCCCCCGCCCGGCACCAGCGAGCGAAGCCACCGCGCATGCGCCGTCCTCACGGGCAGGACCGATCGCGGGGGCAGCGGCCAGAGCCGTGAGCCCACTGCGCATGCGCGACACCCGACGGCGGCGCTACTCGCTCGCCTGGCAGGCCGGTGCCACTGCGCATGCGCCTCCGGTGCCGCAGTACCGCGTTTCCGGGGGCGGGCGCAGCGCGAGCCGGGAGGGAACGCCACGAAGCTGTCGGGAACGTGCCGCTCCCGGCGCGCGGCGGGGCCGCGCTGTCGGGCCAGGGACGCCGCACCCCTCGGCGCTGCCCCCGCCCGAGCCGGGAGCCCCGGGCGCGGCCCCGCCACCGCCTCGCTTCGGGTCTGGCACGTCG
>JASVER010000230.1:230885-514548 GCA_030449065.1 Oceanodroma leucorhoa | reverse complement strand
CCCCCGAGCCTTTCCCCGGGACTCCGGCCGGACCCAGAGCCCCCGGTGGGCCCCCGCCGCCCGGGCAATCCCGCACTCCCGGCGGGCGCGCCCCGGGACGCGTCTGTCCGGGCCCCGTCCCCACGCTGCCCCGCTCCTCCCACCGTTCAGTGCCACAGCGCCCGGAGCTTTCGCGGTCCGGGGGACGCCCGGGCCCGCACTCTCTCGCCACCGGCCCAGGCGGCGCTTGGCGACAGCTCCACCGTCCCAGAGGGGCCCCGGTGCCGCAGCCCCCTTTCCCGGAGGGCCGTCCTTACCATCACGCTCCCTGGCCACACCTGGGCTCCTCCAGCCCTGGCCCACCGCTGCAGCCCGTCCTGCACGGGGCCACCACCTGGCACCCACCCCTAATGCGTAACCTGCTGCCCTGGACACTGTGACAGCCRCTTACCAAGTGCAAAGGGACTGCAGGCACAGCCACAAGTACAAAGAAAAGAGCGATCATTTATTTTTCAATGCTATTTTTCAAAGTTGTGGGACTGAATCTGCTCTAGGTGCCTGTACACTCCTGGGGCACCCATTACGGGAGCAGCATTTGTCGGGCCGGTGAGGAATGGTCGGCTCCTGCAGGGATGGGTTGCAGGACAGCAATGACAGAATAATGGATCTGAGGAGCAGGACAGAGAGAGAGGAAAAAAGGGACAGCCAGCTGGACAGAGGGATATAGCAAGAAACAATGGGACAGGCAGCAAGACAGAAAAAGAGAGGAACAGGAAGCAGGACAAAACGATACATGGAAAAGGAGGGACAGGGAGCAGGAGGACAGATAAGGAAAGAAAAAAACAGGGATAGGGAGGAGGACAGGGGGAGAGAGAGGCAAAGAGAGGGATGGGTAGCAGGACAGTGGGGTAGAGACACACAGGAACAGGGAGTGGCACACAAGAATACAGAGAAAAATAGGTACGGGAAAGCAGAAAGAATGACAGGGACAGAGATGGAGAAAGCAAAAAAGAACAGGGAGGAGGACAGAGGGATAGAAAAAGACTGGGACGGGACAGGGCAGAGAGCTGGCGAAAAAAATACTGATGGGGAGCGGAAGATAGGGATCGGGCAAGTAAGATGAATGGGAAGCAGGGCAGTGGGATACAGAAAGAAAAACAGTGATAGGCAACAGGACAGACAGCGAAAAAGGACAAGAAGAAGGACGGGGATTAACAGAGAAAGACAGGGACAGGGAGCAGGACAGAGGGATGGAGAAAAATACTGATGGGGAGAAGGACAGAGGGGTAGAGAGAAGAAGGAGAGGAAGAAGGAAGGAGGGATAGAGAAAGAGGGAGAGAGCAGGACATACAGAAAAAGAAGGACAGGGATTGAGAAAAGGGAAGGATGCAAATCAGGATAAAGAGATGGAGAAGGTAAAAACAGTGATGGGCTGCAGAACAGACATGGAGGAAGGAAAAACAGGGATGGTGAGCAGGACAGAAGAATAGAGAGAAGAAAATGGGGACAGCCAGTTGGACAGAGAGATATAGCAAGAACTGAAAATGAGTAGGACTGGGAGCAGGGCACAGTGACAGAGGGGAAAAAAAGGCAGAGGGAGCAGSACAGAAAGATTGAGACAAAGAGAGAGATAAGGACCAGGACAGAGGGACTGACAGAAAAACACCGATACAGGGAGGAGGACAGAGAGATGGAGTGCAGGACAGAGGGACATAGAGACAAACAAGAATGGGAAGAAGGGGATATGGAAAGATAAAAGAGTGACAGTGTACAGGACAGAGGGATAGAGACAGAGAAAGAACAATGGGAAGAAGGACAGAGGGATGGAGAGAGAAAGACCAGGACAGAGAGTGGGAAATGCAGGCAGGGAGAGAATAATAAGTAGAGGGAACAAGTCAGAGGAATAGAGGGGAAAAAAGAGAGGGGTGCAGATCAGGACAAAGGGATGGAGAAATGAAAAATAGCCATGGGCTGCAGGACAGAGATGGAGGAAGAAGAAATAGGGACAGGGAGCAGGACACAGGCAGAGAAAGAAGCAATAGGGACAGGGAGAAGAACAGAAGGATAGTGAGAAAAAGTGAGGAACATGCAGCAACACACTGTGATGAGAGAGGGACAGGAGGCAGGACAGAGATGGAGAAAAAAAATAGTGGTGGGCAGAGGACAGATGGAGCACGACAAAATAGGGATGGGGACCAGGACAGAGGGAGAGAGACACAAGGAGAATGGTGGGGATAGAGAAAGAATGAGACAGAGAGCAGAGGGGAGAGGCAGAGAGAAAGAGAAGGAGCAGGAAGAAGAACAGTGACAGAAAAAAAAGAGACAGAGAGCAGGACAGAGGAATAGGCAACAGAATAGGAGAGGGAGAACGACAAAGGAACAGAAAGGGAAAGAGGGGCATGGAGCAGGACACTGGGATAGAGTAAGAAAAAGGGACAGGGAGCAGGACAGGGATGAAGAAAGAAGGGCAGAGTGACAGAGAAAAATAAGGGACAGAGCAAGACAGAGATGGAGAAAGAACTGTGATGGGCAGCAGGACAGAGATGAAGTAGCAAAAAATAGTGATGGGCTTCAGGACAGAGGGAGAAAGAAAAGATAAGGATGGGGAGCAGGACTGAGAGAGAGGGACAAGGAGCACAACAGAGAGATGAAGGAAAAAATACTGATGGGGAACAGGACAGAGGAATAGAGCAAGAAAGAGAGGGATAGGCAGAAGGAGAGAGGGATAGGAAAAGGGACAGGGAATGGGACCTACAGACAGAAAAATAGATAAAACAAGGATCAGGACAAGATGCTGGAAAAAAGGAATGCTGATCAGGACAAAGAGAAAACAGCATTTGGCTGCAGGACAGAGATGGAGGAAGTAAAAAAAACCTATGGGGATCGAGACAGGGAGGAAGGAAGGACAAGAAGGAAAAAGGGACAGCCAGCTGGGCAGAGGTATATAGCAAGAAATGATGGGACAAGAGTTGGAGAGAGAGATAGAGAAAAAAAATAGGGACAGGAAGGTGGACAGAGCGACAGTACCARGACAGAGAGATTGAGAAAGAAAAAACAGTGATGGGCAGCAGGACAGAGGGATAGAGAAGGAAAAAGAAGGACAGAATTATAAACAAAAAAGTTGAGGGACAGAATGCCAGAAAATGGGATACAAAGAAAAAGACAGGGACAATGCACAGGACACTGGGACAGAGAGAAATAGAGGGACAGGGAGAACAACAGAGAATTAGAAGAAGAAAGGACAGGGAACAGCACAGAGGGATAGAGACAGAAATAGAAGGATAAGGAGCAGAACAGAGGGATAGAGAGAAAAAATGAGGGACAGGGAGCAGATCAGATGGATGAAGAAAGAAAAAAACAGTGATGGGGAGCAAGACAGAGAGATGGAACAACAAAAGCTAGGGATGGAGAGAAGGACAGAGAGAGCAACAGGGACCAGGACTGAGGGATAGAGAAAACTCCTCTTGCCAGTGAGACCCTGCCAGCTGGGACACGGCTGGCATGGGCTCGCCCCCTTACCAGCTGCGCTTCTACCATCGCTGGCAGCACAGGCTCCTGCTCCGTCTGCAGCTTACTGCAGGCAAAAGGGCTCGGCTGGATGGGTACAGACCTCCATCGTACCTCCCCCGGGGCTAGGACAGGGGTCTCCTGTGATACCTCCTGCTGCACAGACCCACACACACCCTTCCCCAATGGCACCATCGCTCTGGGTGCTGCAGTGCCCTCCAGCACACCACAACGGCCACAGGGAGCAGGGGGGGAAGAGGAATATCTGTGGGGGTGCCTGGGTTCCCCCGGGAGAGGGGCTGGCGGCAGCCCTGCCATGACCGTGTGGCTGCCGGCGGCTTGCTGCTGTGCCCCGGTGGCCTGAAATGTGTGTGTGTGTATGTCCCCGAGCAGCTGGTGCCTCCCTGGCCTTCCTTAGGGCCATCCAGCCTCTGCCCTGGGGGGAGCTGCTGGGGGGGGGTCCAGCTGCCCCTCCAGTCCCAGGGAACCCCCGGAGCCTTCCCCAGTGCCCACCTGGGACAGTGGAGTGGTGGMTGGCGCTGAGGGATGTGCGTGTGGGTGTAAGTACCTGTGTCGGGGTTGTGTGTGCAAGGGGAGGCGTGCCTCAGGTTGTGCCACCTGTCAGCGTTCAAGAAGCTTGAGCTTGCTGGCGGATTTTATAAGGTGTGCTTTGCGGGGAGTGTGCATGTGGTGTGAGCTCCGGCTGTGTTCTGCGTGCGGGGTGGCGTGTGGTGCGGGGTGCAAGTGTTCACACACGGGTGTGCTGGACTCTGCACGTCTGTTACTGCCAGCATTGCGCGTATGTCCCCGGGAGCGTGTGCATGCACAAAGTGTGCGCGTCTCTCTGCCCAGGGCTGCGCCGGGCGGGGGCGGAGCCGCTGCCGGCAGTGGGCTCTGCCCGAGCGGCGCCGGGCTGGGGCCCCGGCAGCGGGAGCAGCAGCGGTACCGGCAGCGGGAACGGTACCGGCAGCAGCAGCAGCGGTACCGGCAGCAGCAGCGGGAGCGGTACCGGCAGCAGAAGCAGCGGTACCGGCAGCAGCAGCGGTACCGGCAGCGGGCAGGTGCCCTCAGCGGGGCGAGCGGCGGCGCGGACGGAGCGCTGGGTCCGGCCGGTGCCCCACGCCGGGCAGAGCGGCTGGGAGCGGAGCGGGGCGCGGGGGGCCGGCGGGGCGGGGGCCGGCGGACCCTGCGCCAGGCTGAGCTGCTGCCTGTCGCGGGCAGCGCCGGGGTGGGCAGCGGTGGGCAAGGCAGGGCGGGGAGAGCGGCTCCGGGGGACAGGCAGCCCCACCGGAGCGCCGGCAGCCGTGCCTGCGGCGGGACGGGGCAGCGCTCGGGCTGCCCGACCCTGCCCGGTGCCAGGGAGGGGGCTGCGGCCAGGCGGGGCACAGGCGGGGCGGGGTGCCGGGCAGGGTGCTGGAGGGCAGCGGTGGCTCCCAGGCTGAGCCCCGGAGCTGGCCGAGCAAAGGGGGCTCTGCCTTGTCCCCCCGCAGAGTGAATGAGGCGCCTGACTGCAGCTCCGCCGCGCAAATGGGGAGGTGGAGGCACGGTACAGCAAAGGCGGCAGCGGAACGAGCCGGGGGACCTGGCTGGAAACAGGGAGTTCAAACTGCCTGCTCCCTGTTGCCCCTCTCCTCTCCCTGGCCGGACCAGCAGGGTCTGTGTTGTGCCCCCCAGCACTGCTGTGGCTGTCTCCTTGCCCTGCCTCTTCCTGCACTTTTTGGCCTTCCCTTGACACAGGAGCTGGCTATGCTGGCTCGAAGGCATCCCTGGCATGACCTGCTGCCTGCCCCCGCCGGGGCTCTGTGTTGGTCCTTTCGTTACCCCCACCAGATGGGTACTGGGAACCATTCTCCCTGCCAATCCTTTACCGAACACTTGTTAGGAAAATCAGATCTCTTGAGTCCCAACTTTGCCACTGATTGGGTTCTCATCCTCGAGAGTATTACCTCTTCCGTTACGTCGCCTTTGCTTCTGCTAACCCTGAGTAGCAGATGTGGTAGAGGAACCCTGTTGCCCATGCTCTCCATTTTCCCTCTGCTCAGAGCAGCTGTCTTACTCACTGCTAGTCAAGGCTGTTCAGAACCAAGTGAAACTCAGGAGCATTGTCATAAACCCATCACAAAATGGTAGAGTATGACGTGGTTGCAAAATGCTTCCAAAGGACAACAGAAACATGGGGGTGAGTGGCAGCTTCCTGAGAAGATGCTAAATAGGGACTCAGAGACATCCCACTCCGCCAGAGATGCTCTGAATGACTCTGTGAGAGTCTTTTAGCATTTCAGTGCCCCAGCATCAGTGTCACAGTTCGTATATGTCACTTGAGAGACCCTGCTTTCACTCTGTGCCTGTTCTATCGCTGTCCTGTCTGCAGGCAGGACTGTGCGCAGAGGGGTGGATCAGAGCTAACCCAGCAGAGGCAAAGATTTGCTTCTTTGCTGCATCAGTGAGTTCCCTGATCCAACCAGTTACAAAGCCACCTCTTCATGCTYGCTGTGTCTCAACTCCCATCTGTAAAGGGGACTGAAGCACTACTTTGACTTCATGTAGAGGGGTCATGAGCCACGGGTGACCAGGGAGAACCTCAAAGCTGTGGCAAGGTTACTAACCTGCCACCACATCCTTCCTGGCACTCTGCTCCTGGCTACTGGCTGTCCCTGAAAAGAACTTGCCAAGCTCCCTGAATGCCCATTCCTACAGGCTCAAGAAATAAGCTTGGAGCTGAGTGGTAAATGACAACAGTAGTGGCTCCCTGACAGCCAGAAACAGTTTTTCCAAGTAAAGCATGAGCTGCTCATGTGCACATCAAAGGATGTCAAATTTGGACTCCAACCAGGCTATGTGATGTGCCAGTATTGCAAAGTGATTTCATTGCAGGTCACATCAGTGAGGGGGAGGTTTGCAGGTTGCCTTCCTTGATTTGCAGGGGGGTGTGCAGGTATTCCCTGTCTTTTTGTTCTCTTTAGAGCAGCCTTTGAGGAGGGCTGACTAGCAGCTCAYCAGTCTTGCAAGAGAGAGAAAAAAAGGGACGCTTGGCAATGAGGATGGGGGAGATGCAAGGTGAAGCTGCCAGAGACTCTACCAGGCAACACAGGCACTGTCTGGGTGGATGGTAAGATGAAGTTGGTTTCTGGCTGTCAGCTCTTCTCCAGCTTTGCTAATACCTTTCTCAGCCCCATGGAAGAAGGATCTCAGTGCCACAGCCTTGCATGGGGTATAATCCCGAGCACAGCCTAAGCCTGTGCAATCAGCTAGGGGTAAGAATAAAACACCAGTGGCAGCCTGAGTTGCTCTCCCCTGCATACAGGGAAGCTTCCTGGTCCCAGAGGAGTTAGGCAGCATGAGAAGAGACTGAGGTCCTCAGTCTGAGTCCTCAGACTCTGGCACCAGACCCTCCGGCAGGCTCCCATCCATCTTTCTCTCTCACTCCTGCCAGGGCCTGTGTAAGCTCCCCTGCTTCCCACACACCCATACTGCATGGGGTACTCTCATCTTCAGGCGGCTGCAGGGGGACTTTTGCCTATAGTGAGAGCTGACACTGCCGTTTAAATTGGCTTTGTTTGGACACCGAGACAGAGCTAGCAAGGATAAGTAGCATGCACTTCAGTACTGACCATCCCAGCTTTCCAGAGGAAAGCTCATCCCTCTGCCACACAAGCAGCATTCATGGAGCTCAAGGTTACTATAAAACAAGAGTCTAAGCCAGACATAAAATTTCTGCACTGCACCTGCCACAAGGCAAATTTACTTTCAGAGCAACTGACGCTGTCCCTGTGAAACCCCATCTGCTTCAGGATGGGTAGGTGCTATGGGAGCAATCCACATGTTCACAAATGAGGTGCAGTGACCTTTCAGGTCCCAGAGAGCAGAGTCCAGCTCCCAGGTAGCAGCATGAGCTTCCTGCTGCCCAGGCAGAGGAGAGGCTGCCATGCCAGGTGGGGTATTTGACTTGTACCGACTGTTGGGCAGCGCACAACAGGCCAACCAAAAGACCGCATCCTGCTTCCTAGACTTTATGAGCCTTTGGCTCTTGCCTCTGGGGATACTTGCAACTGTACAGGAATGGTCTCGTTACAGCTGTGGTAGTGTTGAACAGGGGTCGGTGTGATTCCAGGCAGCTTGCTGTCATCCCCAAATCTGCACTGAGACCAGGAACACTTGCAGCCAGGGACCTATGCTCACATGCCCCTTGCAGTGCTTCTGCTTCAGGCACTCGCACCGCCAGTGCTCCCCAGGGAGCACTTGCTAATTCCCCAGCCTGAGAGAGAATGCATAAGCTAGAGGCTGGTTTCTTGCACAGTGTATTGGGTTTACATGGCAAGGTTTTGGTAGCAGGGGGGGGCTACAGGGATGGCTTTGGTGAGAAGCTGCTAGAAGCTTCCCCTCTGTCCGGTAAAGCCAATGCCAGCTGGCTCCAAGATGGACCCGCTGCTGGCCAAGGCTGAGCCCATCAGCGACAGTGGTAGCGTGTCTGGGATAACATATTTAAGAAGCGGGAAGAAACCCAGCAATTGCAGCCAGAGAGGAGTGAGAATATGTGAGAGAAACAGCCCTGCAGACACCAAGGTCAGTGAAGAAGGAAAGGAGGAGGTGCTCCAGGTGCCAGAGCAGAGATTCCCCTGCAGCCCGTGGTGAAGACCTTGGTGAGGCAGGCTGTCCCCCTGCAGCCCATGGATGTTAATGGTGGAGCAGATATCCACCTGCAGCCCGTGGAGGACCCCATGCTGGAGCAAGGGGATGCCTGAAGGAGGCTATGACCCCATGGGAAGCCCGTGCTGGAGCAAGCTCTTGGCAGGACCTGTGGCCCCATGGAGAGAGGGAGAGGGAGAGGAGCCCATGCTGGAGCAGGTTTGCTGGTAGGACTTGTGACCCCGTGGGGGACCCACGCTGGAGCAGTCTGTTCCTGAAGGACTGCACCCCATGGAGAGGACCCATGCTGTAGCAGTTTGTGAAAAATTGCAGCCTGTGGGAAGGACTCACGTTGGAGAAGTTCATGGAGAACTCTCCCGTGGAAGGGACCCCACACTGGAGCAGGGGAAGAGTGTGCGGAGTCCTTCCCCTGAAGAGGAAGGAGCAGCAGAGACGGCATGTGACGAACTGACTGCAACCCCCATTCCTTGTCCTCCTGCACCGCTCGGGGGAGGAGGTAGAGAAAATCAGGAGTAAAGTTGAGCCTGGGAAGAATGGAGGGGTGGGGGGAAGGTGTTTTAAGATTCAGTTTTATTTCTCATTATCCTACTCTGATTTGATTGGTAATAAGTTAAGTTTCCCCAGGTCGAGTCTGTTTTGCCCGCGACAGTAATTGCTGAGTGATCTCTCCCTGTCCTTATCTCAACCCATGAGCCTTTCGTTCTATTTTCTCTTCCCTGTCCGGCTGAGGAGGGGAGTGATACAGCAGCTTTGGTGGGCAACCCACCACACACCGACTCTGGGATCTCCATACTCATGGTGAGCCAGCCTTGGGCCACACACTCTGGTAACCACAGCACATCCCTACAAACTCTGCAGAGCAGGGAAGAACCCAAACCATGTGTTTATTCAAGGGAAGCTGTGCCTGTATCTGTATGTGATATTCCCCCAGCTCCAGAACTCAAAAACATGCAAACAGATTTCTATGCCTGTGACAGAGAAACTAGTGTTTCCACGCACAACCTCACCTTCTGTTTTCAGTTCAAATGCTTATTTTGGGGGCAGGGGAATGATATAAAAAGTCCAAGTCCTGATGAGAGCTGCCCKGTGAGACTTAGAAAGGGAATATGTACCTGGGTCATTGAAACCAAAGCAGGAGTGGTCCCATCAGAGCTGTCCTCCTCAGAAAGTCCCCACCTGGGCACAGCATGGAGCTGTGTAGTAGCTGTCACTGCCAAAAGCATTTCCAGCCCTGTCCCTAGTGTGTGAGGTTAATTCTAGAAGCASGTACCAAAAGAGCTGGGAGCAGGGGAGGGATAAAACTTTGCATGTCAGTATCGGGGGAGCAAACATCTCGCTTGTCCAGCTGGTTGGTTTGGGGATGGAGTCCCATTGCTGGGAAGGAACGTCACACCCCTCCTGCCATCAGCTGGACCAGCTGGGAGGCGGAGATCCTGGCTCCATTCTCCCACAGAGGAGGAAGCTGGGGACAGATGCCATCCTCTCCTCTCCCCCAAACCTCACCTCCGGCATCATTGGTCCAAGGCAGCACCTGAACGTGGGCTGTGGATTCATTCCAGGGCCAGAATGGGGGAGCATTCCTTACCCCCAGGCTGACCCTACCTGTCCTCCGGGCCACCAGTGTCCAGAGGAACCTGCTGAAAAGCATGTGGGTCACAGAGCTGAAAACGGGGCTCTGTGTCTCCAGTGCACCAACAGGCCCATCAGCCAAGCTAACAGGCTAAGCAGTGTCTCTCCAGTCTCTCACATCTTTCCCTGTGTTGCCCCAGGCTCCAGCATCTCACCACGACACAGAATGACAGAGCATGAGGACTTCGCAACCTTGGCTRGGTACTGGAACTCCTCCAACAGTTACCAGTTCAGCCCTGCCAGTGTCATTGTCCCTCTGGTCTTCTCCCTCATCTTCCTCCTGGGCACAGCGGGCAACAGCCTGGTGCTGGCAGTGCTGCTGCACAACGGGCAAATGGGCCACAACACTACCAACCTCTTCATCCTCAACCTCAGCCTGGCTGACTTCTTCTTCATTGTCTTCTGCGTGCCTTTCCAGGCCACCATCTACTCCCTTGAGGGCTGGGTCTTCGGCTCCTTCATCTGCAAGGCTGTCCACTTCTTCATCTACCTCACCATGTATGCTAGCAGTTTTACTCTGGCTGCCGTCTCTGTGGACAGGTAACAGCCTAAAGATGCCCTTGGGCTGGGAAGGAGGGCAGTCTGAGAAGCTGGGCTGTGTGAGGGCATGGGAAGATCATGGCCCACCACCATTAGGCAGATGATTCAAACCCCAGTGGTATCGATCTATGCCAAAGGCAGTTTGGGGACCAGTTGTGTCTCCCTTGCCCTAACAACCCTCAAGCAGCATTTCCAGATCTCTCGAGTGCAAAGCTGGCGCTGCTCCTGTCTGCGCTTTCTGCGGGAAAGACCTGCCTTGTGGTTAGAGCACTTGAGACCCACAGACTCCCCCTGAGAGTCACCTAGCTCTGTATTAGAGATGGTGCTCAGAGGGTAATAGCTATCCCCAAGCCACCATTTCAGAAAAGCATCATGTGCCGGCAGCAAGGTAAACAGAGGGCACCATAAGAAAAGCCACATAAATACCCAAGAGAGGTCCCAGTCCTGCAGCAAACACATCTCATTTCCCGGGGGCTGCCAGCCCAGCACAAAACCTGTCATCTAGCAATTCCTGTTCCCCCACTGCCCCCAGCCCTCCTGCACCCTGCGCAGGAAGGCATCCACACCATGAGCAGAGTCCTTTCTTGGGAGGTCACCCAGGACACTCTGACCCCAGTTGGTGCCACCTACATTGTTCCCAAGGGCTCTGTGTCAGCTGCCCCACTTCTGACTGAGCCCACACGTATGGTCCAGGATGAGGAAGAGGTCCCCACTGGGGTAAGCTCCAGCCTTGACTGTCATGGGGAACATGTCCTGGCCCGTCTTGCTCCGTCTGTTTGCTTCCAAGGTATCAAGACAAGATAGGGTCAAACAGCCCTCTGCAATGAGGAGGTTCACAGCACTGCAGGCAGAAGGAAACTTCAGTACCAGGGAATATCTGGGATGGGTTAAATCCCAGCAAAAAGTGTGGTTGGGCTACTCTTCCAGCCCCCTTCCACATCGTCCTGCTCGCAGGTGCCACCTGCAGAAATGGGCACCTGGACTCAAAACAGTGATCTGGCACTTCAGCAATTCACCCACCCTGAGATGCCAGCATCCCCTGGTTGGGGTGAGGGGGTCACGCAGAATCCCCAACAAAAATATCCCAAACCTCTGGGATTCTGGTGGTCACACAGTTTGGCTGTTGTCACGAGGAAGACCTGAGATTTCTCATGGTCTAAGCCTCTTGCTTCCCTGCACCGACATCACATGAATGCAGTCTGCTTCTCCAGCCAGCTCAGAACTGGGGACAGTATCTCAAAAAAAAGGACATTTTGGCAAGGTGCTAGTGCCTGTGTTCTCTCCCTTTCTGGTGGCACTTGTGTGCTGTAGTGCAGTGCTCCACCCAAGAGGTGGCTGCATTTCAGCATGACATGAAGTGATTCTCGCAGAGCTGCCAGCAGCTTTCAGGATGACAGGACCGGCAAGCAACAAGGGTTTTGTCACACATGTGACCCTTCATGCCAACTGCATGTCTTATCTACCGGCTTTGCTGGCCTTCCAGTGCATCAAACGAGCATCCTTCTGTGGACGCTGGCAGGCTGAGGCTGCAGCAGTTGCACTCCTGTCTGTGCTGACAACTCCTCTCCATCCCCTACCCACATGCACCAAGCCACCTTCTCTCCTTGCTGACATCTACATCTTTGCCCTATGGTGTTGCCTGGAGGTGGGGAAGCAGAGCTGGCCGTCACACCCTGTCTGGCCACTGTTGTTGGAGRGAGCAGACAGACCATCACTGCCTGCTTTGGGCTGGCCTGAGAAAGCAGACAGTACCAAAAGGCAAGGGCCAACCTGGTCCCTTTGGTACCAAGCTGGAGGCAGCCACAGCTCCAATGAGCAAATCTCACCCTGCCAGGCTGATCTGAAAGCCGGAGAAGCCTGGAAATATGCCCTCAGTGGGCAGGAGCCTGTGCGGTGCCCATCACCCAGTGAAGCTTCCCTAGGTCTTGAATCCTCAGTTCAGACCCCTTTCTGCTGGGTAAATTCTGCCAAGCAGTGGACATCTGCATGGTCTCCACAGCACCCTCTCTCTGGCCCTAGCTCAGGGACATAACCCACCCCACTATGTACGGAGGGGTGAGCCAGCCTAAGCCTCTGGGAGAAGCATCCTTGCTAGAAAGAGAAAAGCTGCTTTACCCAGGACTGTATCTGAAAGAGGTGCGAGATAACATGTAGGGCTACTGCTCAGGGACCTTCAGGACAATGAAGGAAACTCTCTTGTCCCTGGAGTTTATGTGGCCAGGCAGAGCTTGGCTGAAATCTCAGTGCTGGTTGCTTTGCTCTCCCCTCCAGGTACCTGGCCATCCGCTATCCACTGCGCTCCAGGGAGCTGCGGACCCCCCACAATGCGGTGGCTACCATGGCTGTGATCTGGGGCCTCTCCATGGTCTTTGCTGGGCCCTACCTAAGCTACTATGACCTAATTGAGTGGGAGTCCAGCTACATCTGCATGCCTGGCTGGGAGGAGTGGAGACGCAAGGTCATGGACACCAGCACATTTGCCTTTGGCTATGTCATCCCAGTGCTGGTCATCAGCCTCTCCTACACCAGGACCATCAAGTACCTGTGGACAGCAGTGGACCCCCTGGAGGACATATCAGAGTCCAAGAAGGCCAAGCGGAAGGTAACCAAGATGATCATCATTGTAACCATCCTTTTCTGCCTCTGCTGGCTGCCCTACCATGTCGTCATCCTCCGATACCTCTATGGAGATTTCCCCTTCAACCAGGCCACCTATGCCTTCCGCCTGCTTTCCCACTGCATGGCCTATGCCAACTCCTGCCTCAACCCCATCGTCTACGCCCTGGTCTCCAAGCACTTCCGCAAGGGCTTCAGAAAAGTTTTCAGCTGTCTCTTGAGGAAAAAGCACCGCAACAGGGTGCACGTGGTGCATGCTGCCCACATTGTGCCAGGATTTGAGGCACGCTCCACTGAAGTGTCCCAGATGCATGAGGACAATAACAGGTGCGAGCTGAACCCAGCCTCCGTGGCACTCCTCTCCAGTTCCTCCAAGCCCCTTCATATTTCTTAGTGGCCAAGCTCCACACCATCTGCCAGCTCAGCTCTGTCACCAGCTTCAGGCCACCCTTTCCCACTGGGTGAGAGAGGATGCTGGAAAGGCAAGCCAGAAACTGCTATACACTGCTTCTGGCCTTGTCGTTTCTTCCCATTCCATGCACCAACTGTWCTCCTGAGCCATCTCCCCACAACATGCTGCATGCAAGGGAAGGGATGGACCCAGACTTGCTCCTGATCCTCAGACCACCTGGACTCCAAGGACTAAAGCTCCAACTCCTCTGTTGGCTCTCATCCTTCCAACTCCTCTGCTCCGTGGCCCCACTGCTCTGGACACATTGGTTAATTGTCAAAGAGTCTTTTCTGCCTCCCAGTGCCCCATCTGGCCAGATTGGCTCCCACAGCAGAAATGGCAAGGGAGATGAGCAGTGCAGGTAGGGCCAGGCAAGCAAAAGTAGTGTGGAAAGTGGCTGGCACAGCCTGTGGATGGTTGCAGTGATGGCTTTGGTGCTGGCTGCGCTGCTCTCCCAGTGACTGGGTCCTCCCCTGGGATGTGGGGCGGGCTGTTTGCTCTCTGCATGTGTGGGATGTTGCTGCTGTACATACTAGAGAAATGTCTTTCTAACCCGGGGCAAATAAATGCACGTCCCTCATCCAGGCAATAGTGTGGCCTGCGGTGGTCATCTGGGGTGAGGAAGGGCTACCCCATACCTCAATGGGGCCTTTTTCCTAACTGGTGTAAATCACAGCGCACCATGAAAACCAGCACTGAGCAAAGACTGCAGAGCCAAACCCTGCCTGGTGTCCCCACTCCTTTCTCCACAGCCGTGTTTACTGACACAGTTGCCAGGTCCCTGTGCAGGTCAGTGCACAGCTAATATTTTTCTCTCAAGATAAATGACCTCCACCCTCCACAGTTAGGAGTCTACTGTCAGTGCATAAAAGCACCACACTTCAGAGGGCCCATGGGCAGGCAAGGAGCTAGTGGGCAGAGGCAGGGTTAAGCGGTAAGTTCCCTTATGGTTCCTCCTGCCTGCATGGCACAGTCTTTGCGGAACAGATGCTCTTCAGGGCATCCTGAATCTCATCTCAGGATCTAAGCACGCACTTGACCCCCTGGAGCTTCAGGAAGGAAAATTCTCATCTCCCTTACCAGGGCTGATTAGATGCCTTCCTGACATTGCTAAATCACTGGAGATCATAGAATCATAGAATATCTCAAGCTGGAAGGGACCCATAAAGATCATCAAGTCCAACTCCCTGATGCTCATAGGACTACCTAAAAAAAAAACCTGTATGACTAAGAGCATCGTCCAGACACTCCTTGAACTCTGAATGCTTGATGCTGTGACCACTTCCCTGGGGAGCCTGTTCCAGTGACCGACMACCCTCTCAGTGAAGAACCTTTTCCTGTTGTCCAACCTGAACTTCCCCTGACGCAGCTTCATTCCATTTCCTCGTGTCCTGTTGCTGGTCACCAGAGAGAGGAGATCGGACCCCCAGACCTCCAGACCCCCAGATCTCTTTCCGTGGGGCTGCTCTCCAGCCTCTCGTGCCCCAATTTGTACGTATAACCAGGGTGACCCCATCCCAGGTGGAGAATCCGGCACTTGCTCTTCTTGAATTTCATTCGGTTGGTGATTGCCCAGCTCTGTAACCTATCCAGATCTCTCTGTAAGGCCTCCCTACACTCARGGGAGTCCACAGCTCCTCCTCCTTTAGTGTCATCAGCAAACTTACTTAATGTACATTTGATTCCTGCGTCCAGATCATTTATAAAAACATTAAAGAGCACTGGCCCTAAAATTGAGCCCTGGGGAACCCCACTGGTGACTGGCTGCCAGCCTGATGTAACCCCATTTACTGTAACTCTTTGATATTATAACCCATCAACCAATTGCTCACCCAATGTATTATGGACTTGTCTAGCTGTGTGCTAGACAGTTTATCCAGAAGGATGCTGTGAGAGACGGTATCAAAAGCTTTGCTAAAATCCAAAACCACGACATCTACTGGCTTCCCTTAGTCAACTACATGGCTGACCTTGTCATAAAAGGAAATTAAGCTGGTTAAGCAGGACTTTCACCTCGTGAACCCATGCTGGATACGGCCAATGACTGCATTGTCTTTCAAGTGTTTTTCAGTAACTCCCAGAATAACCTTCTCCATAATCTCACCAGGCACTGAAGTGAGACTGACAGGCCTGTAATTACCAGGGTCTTCCTTCTTACCCTTCTTGAAAACTGGGACAACATTCGCCAGCTTCCAGTCAACTGGGATCTCTCCAGACTYCCAAGACCATTGAAAAATAATGGAGAGAGGTCCCACGATGACATCAGCCAGCTCTTTCAGTATGCTAGTGTGCTGGTTCCGGCTGGGACAGAGTTAACTTTCTTCCCAGTAGCTGGAGGGGGTGCTGTGTTTTCGGTTTGGTAATGAAAGGAACGTTGATGGCCCATTGATGCTTTGGTTGTTGCTAGGTGGTGCTTGCACCGAGGACTTTTCAGCCTCCCATGCTCTGCCAGGTGCAGGGGGAGCTGGGGGGGGAGCATAGCCGGGGTGGTTGACCCAGCTGGCCAATGGGGTATTCTATACCATGTGACATCATGCCCAGCATAAAAACTGGGGGACTTTGGGGGTTGGGCGCGCAGTTCCTTTGGAACATGTCAGGGTGAGCAGTTGCATTGTGCATCGCTGTTTTGTATATCCTGTTATTGTTATTGTTATCATTGTTGTTATTACTGTTCTACTTTGTTTTATTTCCATTATTAAACTGGTTTTATCTCAACCTGCCGGTTTTCCTCCATGTGCCCTCCCGATTCTCTCCCCCATCCTACCAGAGTAGGGGGGTGAGCAAGCGGCTACGTGGTGTTTAGTTGCTGGCTGGGGTTAAACCATGACAGCTAGAATGAATCCCATTGGGCCCCATAGATTTGTGCGCATCCACTGGAGCAGCAAATCTCGAACAAGTTCAAGGTGGGCTAGGAGTTTATCATCCCCCCAGTCACAGTCTTCCAACGCAGGGCTCCAGGGGTCCCAGGGCCCATCACTGATGTTAAAGACAGAGGTGAAGAAGGCATTAAACATCTCTGCTTTGTCTACGTCCCTATTTGTGAGGTGACCGACTTCATCAATGTTATCTCTGGTCCTCCTTTTGCTGTTAACATATTTTAAAAAGTCCTTTTGTTGTCCTTCACAGTGCTGGCTGGCTTGAACTCTAATCGAGCTTTGGCCGCACAAATTTTCTCCCTATAGTGGCAAACAGCATCCCTGTAGTCCTCCCGTGTCACCTGTCCTTGCTTCCAATGTCYGTACACTTTCCTTTTCCGYCTAAGTTCTAGAAGAAGATSCCTGCTCAGCCAGGCCAACGTCCTGCCCCACTTCCTTGACTTCCAGAGCTTTGAAATTGCCTGCTCCTGCGCTCTYAAGAGACGGCTCTTAAAAAGTGACCAGCATTCATGGACCCCAATACCTTCAAAAGCAGATTCCCAGGGGACCTTACTAACTAGCTCCTCCAGCAGCCCAAAGTCTGCTCTCCCCATATCCAGGGTCAAAGTTTTGCTGGCAGTTTTTCTYCTATTGCCAGCGATTTGAAACTCAACTACTTTGTGTTCACTGTGACCAAGCCAGCCACCAATCACCACTTCGCCCACAAACTACAAATCTAGGAGTGCACCTTTCCTAGTCGGCTCCCTCAGTACCTGCACCAAGAAGTTATCTTCAGCGTGCTTCAGAAATTTCCTGGACCTGTTTGTGTCTGCTGTATGATACTCCCAGTTGACATCTGGGAAGTTAAAATCACCCATAAGACCAAGGGCAGTTGATCTAGAGAAATCCCCTAATTCCTTGTAGAATAATTCATCGGTGTCGTCGTCCTGGCTGGGTGGTCAACAGTAGACTCCCACAACAATATCCACTTTATTTGCTTTCCCCTTCATCCTTACCCAGAGGCTCTCAGCCAAAAGCCACTCCAGCTGACTGAGAAKCCAAGGAACACTTGATCTGAGAAACTTATTTCTCATTGTGACTGGTGGTAACTCACAACAGCCAAGCTTTATGAGGCCAAAATCTGCAAGCGCAAGACACTTCCACACCAGAGGTGAGCACCTAGGCAGTCAAGACCAGGAATAACTTGCCACTCCTTCCTTGCTGTGCTCAATATAGTCCAACGAACTCTCCTTGCTAACTCAGGGGCTACCCTACCCTTCCAACAGATGATCCCAGTCTTGTAGAGCTGGGCAAACACTGGATTAATGCATACCTTCCTGCCAGCTCTAGGACTAGGACCTGTACGGAGCAAAACATGTCTGGGCCTCAAAACCAGACTGCTACATCCTCCGCAAACCTTCCCAGTCCCACTGGCAAAGCCCTGACACTTGTCCAGCATTGCTACCAGATCCATTACAGGACAGCTTGGAAATCCCAGCTATGGTCCCTCACTGCACATGCACAATGCTGTAGGAACCCAGAGCAGAGGTGGTTCCTGTCCCAAAGACCCTACACTCCAACCAGAGCCAGGCAGCAAGAGGCCAGCTGGCAGAGCAGGGTATCCAAGGCAGCAGCTTGCCCAGCAAGCGTGGGTGCAGAACAGTGCAGCAATGGAGTGCCCTCTCACAGGTGCTTCTGGCAAGTCCCCATCCTAATTCTGAACCAAGCTTCTCAGCTATGCATGCTGAAACCCCTGCCCCTGGTACAAGGTCTTACTTTCTTCTGTCCTCTGTGAAGAACACGTTACTCCCCTATCCTTCCCTGCTCCTCCACCATCAGGGCAGCCTTTTGAGGCTCCTCTGGTAAGGCAAAGGGGATGAACAGCAATTTACTCTCCTTCATTCACAAAAGAGTTGGACTTAACAAGCTGGAAAGCAATTTCCAGACGGCTTGAAACTGATACAGGACTCTCAGGATTTGCTCTTGGCTGCTGTAGTAAATTCACTCAATGGTGAGTGCCATAAACAAACTACTTATTGGTTCGGTTCCAGCCAGGGAAGGAATCCCCTGGCAYCTCTGCCAGGCAGCTGTAATTGGTGACAGAGAGATCTCCCCAGCCCAGAAATACTTAGTCAATACTCATAAAACAACAGAAAACCAGTAGGCACTCTAAGGTTTACAGCTCCCACCTCCACCAGTCATACCATGCCTGGTGCATCAACACCACCAGACTCAGCTCGGGAGCAAACAAGGCAGAGGAAACCTTGGGCTCAAAAGAAGGGGAACCAGATACTGCATGAGGCTGGTTGTTTAGTCCCACTGAGCCCTTGCTAATRAAACAGGATCTTCCCCTTCCATTTTGAGCAGCTGCCTCCTTCCAGTCTGATCGACTGTAAAGGGCCTTGGCAGGAGATGGGRGCTCTTCGGGACTCCTGATAGGTATTTTATGTGGTATCACCTTGTGGTGCCTGCTTTGAGACCAGTGTAACTCATGCACAGTAGGCAACCTCTTTGGCTGATCACTAAGGATTGCTGTTTCTCGTTCAGGCCCAGAGGTCCTGAACATGTATGAGTTTTCCAGGAGACAACTCCGGCGCAGTCCCTCTGCATCCCATCCTTCATTAGTGTTAATGCAGTTCGGCAGCTAACCACACTTCCGCAGCTAACCACACAGCCTCCAGCTGCTCCATCCCATCAGGAAACACCTTCTCTGCCCTACCTTCATCATTAAGGAACCAGGTTTGATTTTTCTCTGCTTGAATCAGATTGATAGCCATGGCTTTTAGCAAAGCTCTAGTTACCGCTAGAGCTTTGTCACTAGAACTTTTCACTTGGGAAAAAAAAAAAAAAAATTTCTGTGCAGGAGCCACCAGACAAGAACTTATCAAACTGGGATGCATCTATCATTGCTTGTTAGCTCACCCTGCTGGTGAGCTCCAGGCATAGACAACAGTACAGGAAAGACAGGTGCTGAGTGGTAGCTGCATTTTAGACTTCTTGCTCTCTGGAGGAAGGTGACTGCAGATTTTCCAAGGATTTCATCTGGACTTGTTCTCCTGTGGGAGAACTCTGTCACCCCATCCCCAAAGAAAAATATTGTGTTCCCAGATCTCATTCACCTAAGCCTGTTATCTGCATCGGCCCTGAGGAGCGCACACTGAGTTCAATTGCTAATGGCAATTTCAGACACTTTTTGCTGTCAAGCTAGTGCTTAAAGTTACCTGGGAGTTGATGGGAGGAGACAAAGTGGGATGGATGAAGTTGGGGCCTGGGGTATCAACCGTAGCTGGGGAGAAAGCAGCCCCCTACTTACAATGCACACAGATGGTTAACCTGTGTCTGCATCTGCTCAAATAGAGGAAAAGCTTTTCCACTCAAAATAGAAATCCATATTTGTTTGCAAAGATCAAAAGAGAGCATTTGGAAGGAGATCACAGCAAGATGGAGAAGAYGCTTCATTAAATAGTACCTAATTTTTTTTAAACACAGGAATGCTCTCAAGAATCTCCCCAAACTGACTGAATGAAGCATTCTGACTCGATGAAGCATTCTACAAGCGGCTGGCAGAAGTCTCGCGATTGCTAGCCCTTGTCCTCGTGGGGGACTTCAACTTGCCCGATGTCTGCTGGAAATACAACATGGCAGAGAGGAAACAGTCGAGGAGGTTCCTGGAGTGTGTGGAAGAGAACTTCCTGACGCAGCTGGTAAGCGAGCCTACCAGGGGAGGTGCCTCGCTCGACCTGCTGTTTACCAACAGAGAAGGACTGGTGGGAGATGTGGTGGTCGGAGGCCGTCTGGGGCTCAGCGACCATGACATGATAGAATTTTCGATTCTCGGGGAAGTAAGGAGAGGGGTCAGTAAGACCGCTACCATGGATCTCCGGAGGGCAGACTTTGGCCTGTTCAGGACGCTGGTTCAKAGAGTCCCTTGGGAAGCGGTCCTGAAGGGCAAAGGGGCCCAGGAAGGCTGGAAGTTCTTYAAGGAGGAAGTCTTAAAAGCGCAGGAGCGGACTGTCCCCATGTGCCGTAAGAGGAGCTGGCGGGGAAGACGACCGGCCTGGCTGAACAAGGAGCTTTTGCTGGGACTCAGGGAAAAAAGGAGAGTCTATCGCTGTTGGAAGGAAGGGTGGGCGACTCAGGAAGAGTACAGGGATCTCGTCAGGTCGTGCAGAGAGGGAATTAGGAAGGCAAAAGCCCAGCTGGAACTCAATCTGGCCACTGTYGTCAGGGACAACAAAAAATGTTTTTACAAATATGTTAACGACAAAAAGAGGGCCAAGGAGAATCTCCCTCCCTTATTGGRTGCCGGGGGGAACATTGCCACTGAGGATGAGGAGAAGGCTGAGGTGCTTAATGCCTTCTTTGCCTCAGTCTTTAATATTCAGACCGGTGATCCTCAGAGTATTCACCCCCCTGAGCTGGAAGATGAGGATGGGGAGCAGAGTAAACCCCCCATAATCGAGGAGGAAGAGGTTTATGACCTGCTACGCCAGCTGGACATACACAAGTCTATGGGGCCGGATGGGATCCACCCGAGAGTACTGAGGGAGCTGGCGGAGGAGCTTGCCAAGCCGCTCTCCATCATTTATCACCGGTCCTGGTTAATGGGGGAGGTCCCGGATGACTGGAGGCTTGCCAATGTGACGCCCATCTACAAGAARGGCCGGARGGAGGATCCGGGGAACTACAGGCCTGTCAGCCTGACCTCGGTGCCGGGGAAGATCATGGAGCAGTTCATCTTGAGGGTGCTCACGAGGCAGGTGCGGGACAACCGGGAGATTGGAGCCAGCCAGCATGGGTTCATGAAGGGCAGGTCCTGCTTGACCAACCTGATCTCCTTCTACGACCAGGTGACCCACCCAGTGGATGAGGGGAAGGCTGTGGATGTGGTTTACCTGGACTTCAGCAAAGCCTTTGACACTGTCTCCCACAGCATTCTCCTGGAGAAGCTGGCGGCTCATGGCTTGGACGGGTGTACTCTTCGCTGGGTAAAAAACTGGGTGGATGGCCGAGCCCAGAGAGTTGTGGTGAATGGAGTCAAATCCAACTTGCAGCCGGTCACGAGCGGTGTTCCCCAGGGCTCAGTTTGGGGGCCAGTCTTGTTCAACATCTTTATCAATGATCTGGAYGAGGGGATCGAGTGCACCCTCAGTAAGTTCGCGGATGACACCAAGCTGGGCGGCAGCGTTGATCTGCCTGAGGGTAGGAAGGCTCTGCAGAGGGATCTGGACAGGCTGGATCGATGGGCCGAGGCCAACTGCATGAGGTTCAACAAGGCCAAGTGCCGGGTCCTGCACTTGGGTCACAACAACCCCAGGCAACGCTACAGGCTTGGGGAAGAGTGGCTGGAAAGCTGCCCGGCGGAAAAGGACCTKGGGGTGCTGGTCGACAGCCGGCTGAACATGAGCCGGCAGTGTGCCCAGGTGGCCAAGAAGGCCAACGGCATCCTGGCTTGTATCAGGAATAGTGTGGACAGCAGGAATAGGGAGGTGATCGTGCCCCTGTACTCAGCACTGGTGAGGCCGCACCTCGAATACTGTGTTCAGTTTTGGGGCCCGCATTATAAGAAGGACATTGAGGTGCTGGAGCGTGTCCAGAGAAGGGCGACGAGGCTGGTGAAGGGTCTGGAGCACAGGTCTTATGAGGAGCAGCTGAGGGAGCTGGGGTTGTTTAGCCTGGAGAAGAGGAGGCTGAGAGGAGACCTTATTGCTCTCTACAACTACCTGAAAGGAGGCTGTAGAGAGGCGGGTGTTGGTCTCTTCTCCCAAGTAACAAGTGATAGGACGAGAGGAAATGGCCTCAAGTTGCGCCAAGGGAGGTTTAGATTGGATATTAGGAAAAATTTCTTCACTGAAAGGGTAGTCAGGCATTGGAACAGGCTGGCCAGGGAAGTGGTGGAGTCACCATCCCTGGAGGTGTTCAAAAAACGTGTGGATGTGGCGCTTCGGGACATGGTTTAGTGGCCATGGTGGTGTTGGGTTGACGGTTGGACTTGATGATCTTAGAGGTCTTTTCCAACCTTAATGATTCTATGATTCTATGATTCTATGAAAATCCAGCTTGCAACACAAGAGGAGCTCTTGGTGTGCTCAGACCAGGAGAGGAATTTCAAATGTGATTTGGATGGAAGAGTTCAATCTAAAGTAACTGTGGATTTGTTCCCACCAAAAGAAAACTGGATTTAGTTTGTTTATTTTGCAGAAGGTAGATAATTTCCTGCCTCCCAAACCCAAAAGCTAGCAGAAAACCTTCACTCCCTGTATAGATCCCAGCTCAGCTACAGTCACGCTTGCTCTTCTTTGGAGAAAAGCCAGTCACAGAAGTGCATTATCCCATGCAGCTAGCCATGTTGCCTGTTGCATAAAAATCTCTGCTGGCAGATGCACCAGTCGGAAAGGGGCATGTGCAGGGATTTCAGAAGCTCAYCATACCTAGGCTGGGCTCCCTTCCRGAACTGCTGGCAGGTACTGACATGCCCTGCCATGTGCATGGTATAGAGGGGCTGAAAACAGCCCTGTGCCCCAACCCTGGTAATGGTGCTGAGCAAGGATGGCGGATGGAGGGCAGGAGGCTACAGTGAAAAGCAGAGGCATGTGCTCTGGCTTGGATGTTCTTCTACATCAGCTGCTATAATAAATAAAGCAATTGTGCTTACTGCAAATTGGGCCCAGCCAGAGCACTTGAAAGCTCTCACTGAAGAGAAGCAGTTAAGCCCTACCTCCCACACATGTCTACAAGACAGCAGAGGCCACCCCTTGGTGTTTGGCTTGGGGAGACAGCAGACCTGGTTTTTCATATCCCTTGGTCACACACAGTTCTCTGAGGAAGCTCTGGAGATGACAAGAGCGAGCTGCCTCAGGTCGCTTGGGTGCATGACTGGCAAGGTTCTGTTGTCTTGCTAACAGGAACCACACAAGCAATTATGCCCAAATGCAAAGATTTTCATCAGGGGTGAAAATCCACAGGTATTCTGTAAGTATCCCCTATAGCTCCTGTGACAAAGGCTCAGTGCTGGGCTGACAGGTGGCTTTGTACCTACTGAGTGGCTGCCATTCCTCTATTCTTGCTGTACCTGCCCTCCCTGGAGAAAACCAGCTGCTTCAGCTCCTCTGTGCTGGGGAAGGGACGCTCGAACGGGGGCCAGGGCCCAGCAGAGACGTGGAAGGGCAGCAGGTGAACTCGCTGTTATCAGGATTGGTGCCATACCTGTGCAATCACCTATTTTACACAGCACCCCCAAATTCAATCCCCATGTATGGAGCAATTGCAGTAAGGTGAGCTCCGTAATGACCGGACTTGATTACCAGTAAGCAGGCTGGTAATTACCTGTTGGCTCAGCAATTAGAACCAAATCAGACAGACCGAGAAAGAGGAAGGGGATGTTCCCTTCCTCGAGGCAAAGATTTAAACCCTGCCAACCCCTGTGGCCCAAAGTACCTCTCTCCAGAGCACAGTCACTTGTATAAGTGAGGTCCCCATTCTGAGCCCAGGCACATGGACCACCAGCCACCTCCACGTGGGGCTGTCTGGGTGCCAGCCACGGGGCAAGACCCACATGTTGCTGCGGGTCCCAGGGGTCCGGGTGCCAGCAATTGCAGACCTGTCCTGAGAGCGGCAGGGGATGACTAGCAACCCTCAGGTCAGAGTAGCCAGCAAGTAGGACAGGCAGAGCTGTGAAAGGGGTGTTCCAAGAAACGAGCTCTAAAATCAAGATTACAAATCAGGATTTGAGGCTAGTCTGTGCTAGTCTGCCTGTGGCTGGGTGTATCTGTGCATGCTTGTGCTCATTCTTGTGCAGATTCCCCTTGGTTTTACCAACTATGAAGTTATTTTCTACTTGTTTTCTGGTCATTCAGTGGGGTTTTTTAAGGAATGGAAGATAAACAGGGGCTAGGGGAGGTCTGAGGAACTTGACTTTTGTCAGCAGAGAGGTTTTTCTCCTAGAATAAAATCCTCCTCAAAGTGCCTCTGTGCCAGAGCTAGGGGGGTCAGAAGACCAGCAATCTTAAATTACCAAGAAACAGCCTCTTAGTTCTGCAAAACCTGCCCAGCACAGCCTCCGCCACCTCCAGCCAGGGCTCCCCAGCCAAGGGCAGCTTCCACTGCCTGCAATGCCTTAATCAGCTTTCTCTTTGCCTGCACAGTTCTCTCTTTGGTTTGAAGGTTCAAACCAAATCAGCAGGTCTCAGACTTGACTCTCTGCTCCCAGGGCAGTGCTTCCAGGTCTGCTCCAAGCACCTCACCACCAGGAGAGATCACCGCCTTTCAGTGGGTTTTGGACCATGCTTTATCCCTGTGTTTGGTTCTCCTGTATCATTCCCACATTAGCAGAGGGAGAATTATCTTTCCATTGCGCAAGTAGTCTGCAAGAGGATTCATCTCYCAAAGAAGTGAGTTTGTTCACAATCCCAGTTCAGTTCCCACCAGAAAAGGACATGCAGAAAGGTGACCATATTAACGTAGGATCTGTACAAAAGTCAGCAGTGGGTGCTAATGGCCTCCTACCACCCGTCTTGCACACTCAGCTCAATTCACACTGTTTCTTGAACTGCAGTAACTCAATCATCAGCACATTCAGATGAACAAGATGTTAATACCCATTACAGACAAAAAGGGACAGAAATTGGTTAGGAAGAGAATAAATCAGGAGAGTAACAAGCTCTGAGACTGTTCCTAATGGTGGAGAACACTTTGTACAGTCCATGAGTCATTTTATATTTGGCTGTTTGCTCTGTCTGGTTTTCACTTATTTTTGTTTTTCTTTCTAAAGAGGACAGAGAGCAAGATCAGGCAGAACATCTGAAGTGAACAAAGCTCCAAGAAGCACCTCTATTTTGGGAATCCTGATAGAAATCAAACTAGACACCTGCCTGAAGCCACGGGGAAGTGCTAGCGAAGGCCCGGCAGAAAGGGGAGCCCCTGCACATGGTGCCCCAGGGGAAAACACAAACAAGCTGGTTATAACAGGGCTTGACCGGCTTACTCATTTGTATTGATTATCGGGGGTAGCTGGCTTAGTGTACATGAGCCACAGCCAGAACCATGGGGAACAAAACCATGGAGAGGTCCCACATGCCTGGGCCACTGATAGTTGCTCTTCAAACCTTCCCGCAAAGAGCTCCTCCAGCTTTTCCATCACAATTTTTTTTTAGTGCCTAATCTGTCCCTCAGTAAGTTGAAGCCCATGGACTTCATCTCACTGACTGGAGGTGGAGAAAAGATATTGCCTCCACACTGAAGCAATGACTGCCATATATGAAGACTTCAGCCTCAAGAGAATAAGGAGGACAGAAGCAGAAGAACCCTGGTTCAATCAATCATCTTCCCTCACATATCAGATTTTTTTTAGGCTTTTGCTTGTTCTACCTCTCTACTCTGTCTCTACCCTGACATGAGGTTTTAATGATACCCATCAAACGGGCATCTCACACATTTTTCATACAATGCCACAGCATCTGCCTGTTCACATATGGGTGCGGTCCTTGGCTCATGCGGTCAGCCAAAATAATTTTCTACATCTGGTACAAAGGGTCACATCTCAAATTTGTGTGCCCAAGTACACCACCCACTTTCACTTGGGCACAACAAACCAGGCACAAAGCAGCTTCCACCAGTGACCTTTGAGACACAGGGGTCCCTCCTACTCCATGCTGGGGAGAACACGACTCACTCTCCCCCTGCATAGCAGACATCTTTCTATTCACTAGAGCGAGCCAGGAGTTAGAGTCTGGCAAGGTCTTGTAATGTGAGGAGGGAAGGGGCTGGGGGGGGCAGGGAGAGAGAGAGAGAGAGACTGAAAGGCAATAAATGCAGTTGTGGGGAAAAGCAACTGCATTTTACCTAGACAGATTCAATTAAATGTAAAGAAAATAACCSCACGAACAGCACACTATTGCCAAGAGAAACCTTCAGGTAACATGTTAGGGTTCAACAGACAAATCTCAGCCACAACCATTCAATCCCATGGCAGCAGATGACTAAGACGCGTCCCTCTGCACAGGAGCGCGTTGGGGCAGGGTTCTGGCAGTGAGGATCCACATGCATGCTTTCAGTTCAGGCAACAAGGACACACAGAAGACAGTTGTGCATAGCTCAGTGTGCCTGAATCACTACTCCAGTGAGGCAAACCGCAGCTAACAGTGGGGATCCCCAAAACAGAGCAACTACGCCAAGCACCAGAGGTGCCTGCACGTGACATGAGGCAGCATCAGCAAAGGTCCCTCCAGCACAGTTGCAGTAGCAAGAGAGTGGTCAAATGAAATCCCCTTTCAGTCCCAGGGTATGTTTGCTTGACGTGGAGATTTAGGAGCGATTTAAGAAGCAGATAATGGTTCTTCCCTCCTGAGCTAGAATGGCAGGCCACAGCAGCACTCAGCAGTTAGGGGAGGTGTGCTAGTAACAGGAACAGGCAGGGAGCCCACAAAAGAGAGAATCTGGCCCTGTTTAGCCCATCATTCATTTCTGGGAGATTCCTGTCTCCCACGAGGAGTTTTACAGCTCTCCAAGGGAGATGAGGCTTGCTCTCCAGCCAAGAAGGATGGTACAGATTGCTCTGAGGAAGCCAGTAGCAGGGGAAAGAGCTGGGAGTGGATCTGGAAGCATCTACGTGTCCTGCCCTGACAGCCATGAGCCCTTCACTGCAAGGCATGCCAGGGTCATCCAGTGTCAAGCACAACAGCCCCGATTCCCAGCTACTTCCCTACTCTGCAGTGAGGGTCACTACCCACCTAGGAGCTCAGGACAAGTGTTGTCATCTGCAGGAGCCACCAGGAGCCCTGCTATCTGAGACATGGCAGGGGCAGAGGGAGGTGAATGCCTGGCCCCAGGCATCATCCATCTCAGCAGCACATCAGGTAAGACCTAACCGCTAGGTAGGTGTCCTCCATGGCAGAGGCAGTCGCTGGCTGTGCCTGGCAGTCACCCCCCTGTGACTGTTGACTCAACTCCTGCTCAGATTTTGGCTAACCCAGCCCATGCTAAGGCCTGGTGTATGCTGGCGGCAGTGCCACTGGGTCAAAGCAAGAGTACCACATGGGCAGCACAGGTGGGCAGAAAGAGCTAAAGGGCCAGTATGCAGCCATTATCCCCTGCAGCTGGCTGTCTCCTGCAGCCATTATCTTTGGTCTGGCAGTTTTCTCAGAATCCACTAACTTATGAAAATGTATAGACCGAACCTCCAAGCTGGAGGGTGTAAAACATCAGCTTACCCAAAAAGGTTTAAAGTGGATCCAACAGCAGCCGGACTGCTGAGGCTTTCATGCTTCCTGGTGTGATACAGGGGACGCCCGCATCGTGATGGAGGAGGAAGGATGAGCCCTCTTACCATAGGCTAGGGAACTAATTCTTTTTGTTTTGCTCATAGGTGCACGATATTAAGAGTTGTGGGTTATAAGTTATTCAACCTTGTGACTTGAATGGTGAATGGGTGAATTCATGTGATTGATAGACTAGTCTGGGCAAAAGGTGATTGAGCCCGTTTTTTGTGTTTGTTTGCCATATTTCTTAATGAGCTCATGAAATTAAGTTTAAATCGCAGAGTACGTTGCCTGTAAATTTGAGAGATCCAAACGGACTGTTACACGCCCCACAGCAGACTGCACCCTGGGCTCCCAACAGACTCCACAGTATGCAGCTTTCTGGAAGGCAGCTGTGGCACCCAGGAGCGCATTTGTCAAGTTATTTACAGATGTCTTACAGTTGTAAATAACTTGACAGATCTCATTTCTTCCTGATGTGCAGGAGAGTGAGAAATTTGCTCGAGCTTCTTTGTCATCTGGATTTATTTTGCTGGACAGGATGAATTCATTGTCATCCAACATTAACAGTAATGCCTCAAGATTTGCCCAGGCACCCAGACAGATGACCACAGTACCCGTTTCAACCCCAGCCCCAGCAATAACCCATAGCAGAGCCAGGAGTCACCCCACTCTAAGGGGAGTGCTGGGAACTCATCTGATCCTGGGGGTCAAGTTTTGGTTGTCCTGGGGACAGAGCCCATGCAGCACTGTTGCTAGGGGTTTCTCCTTGGGCTGGCTGGAGGTCTCTGGTTTTGCTCTGTGTTGTGATGGTTTGGGCAGACTAACACTCCGTGTTTTTCTCACGTGAAAGACAGTTTGCTCTCCCTGACTGATACTGAATGGCTTGTAACTACCTTAATTATACCTCTCTCTCCTCACGTCAGACAGAGACCAGTACTAATTCAAGTATATTGGCATAGACACGCACCATCATTTAGCTGGGTGGCTTGTGCAGGGACCTGGCAGGATCCTTAATAAGTGCAATGGTAACACAGTCAGGGAGGATGTCAGCTGGGGTCAGTAAAGACATGAGCAGGCAGACATCTCCCTTGAGCATGGAGCCTGTCTTCCACATGGGCTGGGCTGCATTCCTGGGGGCTCCCTCTCCCATGCCTGTCTTCTCCATCCTCCCAATATATCACTTATGTAAATGCTATGATTAGGGAGCCTGTAGCATGATCTGGAATTAAAATAATGTAGTCTGGCTTCAGGACGGGAGTCACAACACTTCCAGATGCCTTTAGAGCAATGAGCACCAACCCAGGCAGAAATAAATGGCTCCATCTGCTCTTACAGCAAGTCCATCCTTCTCCGCTGATCAAGAGCATTCAACTTTCAGAAAGCAATAATTTCATTTGGATGAATAATGATCCAGTCAATGGAAAAAGAAGCTATGCTGGGGATACCAGGGTTGTTATTCTGCTTGACATTTCTGGGTGGACACATAATTTCTTTACAAAACTGCACTCAGTGGATAAGTTGGGTTTAGCTTCAAGGCCCACATGACTGCCATATACATAATCCTGTGTTAGTCACATCTGKTTTTTTTCCCATGTAGCCAGAAAGCATCGGTGGAAATAGTCAAACCGTTCCCAGATTGCCAAGTCTTGAACGGAGGCCAGGGAATATAACATCAGGCTTGGAGGGGAGGGGACCTGTGGGCAGACATAATCCACTCAAGAGATAGTATGCTACCAGCTTTCCTCTGGGATGGGTGGATGGAGGAGCCGCAGTGGGTATAAAGATGGAGTTACTGTATAGCAAGAAAGCATCAGAGTCTAAGTAGTTTCTAGGGGACAGCACAGAATAGGCAGCAAAGGCTGGGGGCAGGGGAAAAGAAGATCTAATTTTCTCCTCCTGATAAAGAAGATAATTCTTCAAGTCACAAACAAAGTGCGAGGCTTTAGCAAGAGCCAGGATTCATTAAGTCTGTCTATAACAGCTGTGTAGCCAAGCACACCCAGGAGCTACCTGGGTTTTGCAGGAAATCAGCTCGGCCAGAGCATTGTTTTACATTACTTCCACGCAGGTTCCCATCACCCAGCCAATTCTGAGGACAGTTTGTCCCCTCCCCAGTGCCATCATCCACACACCACCTTCAACCAGTCCTCAAAAAAAAAAAGGGGGGGATGACTTCACTTGCCAAGGGCTGGCCCTTCAGAGAGGGGTCCGGAGAGGGAGATCTGCCAGACTGAGTGCTTGGGGGCTGCCTGCATTAGGCACGGGGTCCCTAGAGGCAGCAGCCACAAGCATTGCTCTTGCTCTGAAGCTGAGGAGATGGCTGGCCTTGGGCACTGCCACACAACAGTGGGGAGGATAGGACTCTGCCAGCCAGTCCTTGCTGCTGTTAGAAGTGGGGGCACTTCACAATTGCAATTATTCTGTTTTATAAGCCAGCCTGGGGGAGCACCAGGCACACGGTTTAAGGGAAGATGCCCTGCCTTGGTGCTAGCAGAGGTGTGCCCTGCATCAGTTTTAGCTTGCAGCATCCCTCTCTCCTCACCCTCCCTTCCCACGTAGCCCATCTACTCCCCATTGGCAGCCCAGGGACCTGGCACCCCTTCTCACATGCCCTTCTTCCCGCCCCTCAAGGGGCCCATAAGCACCCCTGGGTGCCTCACAGCAGGATGTTACTGCCAGAGGTACTGCAGCAGGCAGCTTCCCGAATTAGTCTAAAGGCACCAGAGCAAGCCAAGTCCTGGCACTGGGAGAGCGAGATGAGGATTTACRGCTCTGGGAGTAGCTGTAGGGGAGGGAACTGCGAGCTCCTACTAGAGCTGGAGTCACAGATTTTTTGCCCTTCAGTCACCAATTTTAACTTCTTCTTCAATAACATCAAGACGAGCACATGAGAGCTGGTCGCATATCTTCCATTTCCTCTGCCACCACCTGGGATTGAGCACAGAAGACACCAGCCTCCTCAAAGGATAATGCCATCTCAACCCACCCACGCTCCTCTTCATCTCAGTAGCTACAGTTTAACATGGGATCTGCCCCTTCTTGGAAAGCCAGCAATGGTTAAGCTCATTCCTCGTGCTGGAGCCTCCAGACACAACTCTCCCTGCAAGACTGAGCTGAAACAATCTTCTTAGCCTTACAGTCCTGGCATCCATTTGTTCTGTGGGCTGCAACTGCCTGAAAGTTCACACCACCTTGCACTACTGCATCAATAAAAGGATCCAAATGGAGTCCATTGGATAGGCTCCGATTTGCTGGGCTGGATTCTGGATCAGGCCCTCCCAGAGAAAGGCACGTATTTCAAGGGATATTTAAAACACAAATTGTTTAGTGCCATCTAATAGACTGATGCGTTGTAATTAATTCATGCCAAGAGCTTTGACATATGAGAAATATTTTCCGTTAGGGATTATTCTCCATTAACAGAATTACTTCATCCTGTGCTCAAGCCATCTCATCAACTGCTCTTGCCCAAAAACCAGAAGCAGCAGACACTTGACAACAATGGAGAGACCTCACAAATTAGAGCAGCAGAACCCGGGCGGAATACGCAATGCAGGAACATGTGAGCACAAACCCCTGCGCAAGGCCCATAAGGAGCAGGCTGAAGGCTCTCCCACGTGGCATCTCCCCAGTACCTTTCAGTGCCACTGCCTCTGAAAAGTGCCCGCTGGATGTCTGAGCAAAAGGACTGCACCCCTTAGCACAGCCCCCCACTGCAGCGAGCTCTGCTAGCGGCAGCCCGGAGCCCCGCACTCCCAGCCGCGCACACAGCCTGCCCCCAGCGCAGTCAGACACAGGGATGCCGTGCTGGAGCACAGCCTGCACAGAGGCTGCAGACAGAGCAAGCTGTTTGCAGATTTGCTAATATTAGAACATTACACAGCTTGCTTCTAATGAAGTGTTCATCCTGACTTTGTGCTAGACAGCAAAACCCTGGTGCTGTGTCCTGTACGGCTTCCTGCCCACAACACCTACCCATGTCCTTCCTGCTCGTACTAATGACTCACAGCTGGCTGTTGCCTCAGCCAATACCTAAATCTAGAATAAGTCAATCTTAGCTTAAATTTTTCCCAAATGTTTGGTGCTGTTTTAAATGAAGCCACTTGTGCCTTTTCCTTGATGATTTTAATCAAAAAGCTTTCCTGGAGAGAGATGATTTTAAAGCAGGGAAGAGCTATATGGACACAGTTAAAACAACATGAGTCTCTCCCCTGAGCCTTGACTCCACCACGAGTTGCTGCCGTTGTGCAGAGGACCCAGTGCGGAGAAGGAGCGACCCCACTTGAACACCACAGCTTGGCGACTATCTGACAGCTGGCAGCATGCTCCTGAAGGCTCTCCTTGGCCCTCATACCCAAGGAGCAGCAAACATCTCTGCAGAGCAGGAGATCCAGCCAGGAGCACAGGTTTGCTCTCACCAGGGAAAACTACACTTCAACAGTTTCCTTCACCCTTCTGCTGAAGAATTGCATCATCAAAACCAGCTCTCAGCACAATGCTCCCAGGACAAGCTATGCCTCTGACGTGGGGAGAAGGCCCAGAGATGCAAAAGAGATTGCCACAGAAGAGCTGGGACTTAAGACCACATGCTCAAAACCCTATTTTAGCTGTTCAGAAGTGCTGCCCTGCTCCCTGACATAGAACTTGTATTGCCCCAAAGGCCCTTGGTCACTCTGACAACTTCAGAGCCTGATTTGAGGGCTGATGCTGACAGATATATGGATATGAAAGTCAGACCTCCTGATGCTCCTTAGAGAGGCCAAGGAGAGAAAGCTCTTCCCTTCTCCCTGGGAAAGAGCTATAAGCCAAAAGCAGCACCTACCTTTGTGCAACCCCCAGCCCCACAGAACCATCTCAGCTCAGGGACTTGAGACTCTCCTCAGAAGAGCTCAGCTGCTGCATTGACCACAGGGTTAAATGTACTTTTTTATGTCTTCCCCCTTGACAGGAAGAGTCCCCTTGGCTCCTGTAAGTGGTGGATCAGGCCTGTTTATTGTCTTCAGGCAGACTGACCCAGTGGACCAGCTACTTGACCAGGCTTAAGCAGCAGCATCCCTTTGACTTGCTTAGGACAAGGGACAGAGTCCCTTGCTTAGTGGCATGGGACAGAGCTGTTCCCTTCCAGTTACACAAATACTCCTTGGGATGGGAGCCTCTACCTTCACCATGCATCAGTGCCAACAAGCACCAGCTTGACCACAAGCCACTCTGACGCAGCTCACCCCACTTGCTCCGTGGAGCCTGTTACTAGTCAAGTCCTCTGAGAGAGAGCATCCCCATTAGCTCAGGATGCTCTGCAGCCCCAGGGCTCCTTTGGGATCACAGGTACCTTCCTCCAGAAGGCAGCATCTATCACTCAGTCCCACAGGGCTTTGCAAACATCTCCCCAAGTGAAGCAGAGTTAAGGCAGAAAGGTTTACTCCAAGAAGGGTACAGGATTTTCAGGACTGCAGGTACGCACAGTAAAAGTCCTTCCAGGTTCCCCCTACCCAGCAACTGCAGGACTACACTTTGGACTCTTTTGGGGAGGGGGAAAAACAAAACAAGACTTAAAACAATGCAGCCCTAGGACAGCTAAGACAAAGTTACAGGCCAAATCTACCTCCACACTTCCTCTACCAGCTCTTGAGCCCTACTGCTCACAGATGAGCTTGTAAAAGCTTGCCAGAGGGCTGCTCTGCATTCAGAGGTTACATCAACACATCACTTTTCCCAAGAAGGGGGCCACAATACCTACAGTCATCACTCAAAAGGTTTAAGGCTTACCTGAAGCAATGCAGAGCTCTCCTTGACCCGCCCCAGCCTGAGGCTTTACCCCAGACAGTGACAGGCAACACCATGGGTCCATTAACTCCTCCCATGCTACACCACTGAGCACAGGGAGCCTCCCAGCAAGGGCTGTGCACCCCCCCAGCTCTCCACAGGAGACCCCTCAGCAGTGCAGTGCACGCGGAGCTCCCCAGCAAGGAAGGAAATGGAAACCAGGGGGTTTGTTCAAGACTGCCCAGCTTTACCTTGTATTTTACTGGCCATGCTTCAGAACAGAAACACTGTGCTTCCTGAGTGTCCTCTTCCGGGACCAAAGAGGACAGGCATGGCCTCTGAGACCCTCCACCAGCACATGCCAAGATCCTTCCAGCAGTGCCCCATGGCAGCACTGCCTCAGCACCACTCGGGTCATTACAGTTTGCAGCTGCCTTTCCTGCTTTTTCCACCACTAGGCTTTCCCTATATATATATATATAGGGAGCAAGGGGATGGGCATGCAGCTGCAGGAAGCAAGGGGATCCGGCTCTGCTGGTGGAGGAGGTCCCAGGCACAGCAGCCCCCCGAGCAGGGGCAGTCAGAGAGAGCAGAGCACACTCCCGTTCCTGGCTGGCTCTGGAGCGGGTGGGGAGCAGCCCTTGCTGCTGGGCTCTGCTCTAGCAAAAGTCAGTAAATCTTCAAACTCTTTGGAAGATCTCAGGGCTGGCAGAGAGATTTGCAAAAGGAACCAGGAGGACGCAGGTAACTATACAGCCATCAGCCTGATGCCAACTCAGGAAAATAATGGAAAAGCTGAAATGGGATTCACGTGATGGTGGAACAGAGCTTTTACAGAAGTCTTCTTACATAAAATAGCCACTTGCATTGAAAAATATCAAGTGACTTTGATGAGACCTATTTTCTATAACCCCACTTTGATTGGCGCTGTCTACCAGACCATCCCTGAATGCTTGATTAACACACCAGAACAATACAAAATCAGAACAATGCACACTAAGTGGGTTAAAACCCCGTTAAAATGTCCCTGCCACAAATCACAGCTAGAAAGGGAGATACATTGCTGAGTGAGTACTGCTAGTGATGTGGGATCCTTCATCACCCATCTTGTTTGGCAGGCTGGGAGAAGACAAGCATTTCGCATTTCAATCCAGCTGAATATTGCTTTGTTGTCCTAAGAAAAAAAGAGAAGCCCCATTTGCAGGCTGGGATCTCAGACCTAGCTGGAAATGCAAGTTGCAGACACTCAGGCTGGAACCAAAGCATGCATTTCTTTCACCAGGCAAGATGATAGTCATTAGAATTGGCAGCAAATCCTCCACTCCAACAGTGGAAATGTTCGAGCTCAGGTCAAAGGCTTTCCCAAAGAAAAGCTAAAGGTCAGTCCCAATGATGGGGCTTGCAGAAACTTGTGCCATCCCAGGTTTGCAGAGGAGCAGGGCATGCTGTCTGACCGCCCAGGCTCTCTGGGGTGAGCTTAGGGCTAGAAATACCCTCTGATGGACAGCTCACCTGAGCAGAAAGTCACCGAGTGGCTCCCTTGGCCCCTCTCATGCATTGATATGAGTGTTTGTATTCCCTCCCTGTCTCCTTCACTCATGATCTGACTCCCTACATGGGATTTGACCTCCAAATCTGTGTTGCTAGTGTGGCTGATCATGCTGAGAACCCGAGCAGCATCGCCCACACCACTATAAAGTACACAGAGCCTGGAGATCTACTTAAAGCAGGAGAAATTGCTCTCACATCTGTCTTGCACCCAGCAGTCATAGCTGCTGAAAGCACACCACGGTCTCCTGGGGGTGCCCAGCAAGAGGGTGTCCCAGTCCCAAAGTTTAGTGGGGAAGAGGGCAGCTCAGGGACAGTGAGAGCAGCTGGACCAGCAGTGGGAATGAAGCAAGGGGGGAGCAGAATGAGCATAATGGGGAGATGCAGCAAGATGCTGAGTGATTTTGGTGCCCAAGAGCCAAGGACCACATCCCACACTGGCTCCAGCATTTTGGAGACTGTGTTTTCTCCAGGACCACAAATAATTTTTGCACCCAGAGGTGTGTGAGGCACAATCTCTCCATTTTCACCAGCTGCTTAACCTATTTGCCCCTATCTAGCCACTCAGCAAATAAATGCAGCATTTTGCTTCTCGCCCATTCAAGCTTTCAACCTCCGAAGCTAACTTTCCATCTGCCTGTAAACCCATTCAGTCATTTAGCTGGCCATGCAGGCAAATTTATCCAGCCACTGTCTCCTCTGGTGTTGCTGCCCCCCATCCCAACTCTCACAAACAGCAGCCCAACAATGAGACATAAACATCATTCCCATCTCTGGGCAATGAATCAGTCCACATGAATATCTTTCAGGTGAATTATGGACCCTGCTGATAAGAAGCCGAGAGCTAAAATATTCATTGGCCTGAGTCAGCTGAAAATGCTTCTATTCTGACACCACGATCTGAGTGGTGGTGGAATTTGGTTCTAATTAGATTGTAGGAGAGAGAAGCAGGGACACATTGTATGTCCTGCTGTTCACAGCAATCAGGACAAGCAATTCCACCTTCTGCAAAGATTACCAGCAAGCAGAACCAGTTCTTGTCTCCTACCTCAAATACGCCACATGGGTGCCCGTGTTCTCCTGCACACCTAGGTGCTCCCTGCTCCTAGAGTGTTGCACATATGCAATGAACCACTGAGAGGACAGCCAAGGGACAGGCTCCATGTGCATCCTCCACAGAGAAGTCAAGCTTTTACATCTGTGCAATACATCCTTATCCATGACAGACCGTGAGCTCTGTATAGAACTCTTGCTCTATGCAGAAAGATTTGTATCGATACTGTGGAAGTTCTCCTCATCCCAGATGGGACAAAATTTCCCCCCAGATCTTACCCCAGGTAGACATGAAGCATCTGGAGCCCCCATGCTTCCTCCTTCAGGGTGATGGTGTCCTCGGCAGCCTGGTCCCAGCCTGCAGCAGGGACGAGGGTGATACCGCCCTGTGGGACACACAGCAAAGTTCCCTGCAGCAAGCGTAGCACAGGCAAAACTATGCTCCTGCTTCTGCCAATGATTTCCCCATGGGGAAGGATGTCACCAGAGCAGACAGGAGGAGGTGGAGGCAGGGCAAACTCAATTCTCACCGTGCAGCCGAGGCTGACCAGTGAGATCTTCCCTCCCATTGCCCAAATCCGGGGAGGAAGTGGATGTCTCCAGGGGATTACAGCCCAACACATTTTGGGAATGGTATAATTGAGGGACCTGCAGTGGAGAGCAGGTGGTTAGGAGACCACAGCTGCCACAGCGAGCAGCAATCTGGGTATAAATTGCAAGGGTCAACAAATGATGCATGTTCAGTGAGTCTCTCTATGAAAAGCGCAGGGTACCTGGTTTTGAAGCATTCCTATTCCCTGTGGCTTCACCACAGCCCCTGGCTGATGGAAAGGAATATTAGTCTGTGGTCCTTGCAGAATGGTGCATCTATCTCTTTTTCAGACCTCCCCAGACACAGGTAGCACCTAGAAGACTGCCCAGGCTTTCGAGGGCTCAGCACCACATCTACACACAGCCTCACCACTGCACATGGCTCCCCTGCCTATTAACGCGAGGACAGCAGCAGGACCAGCCGGCAATCCTTCCAGATCACCAGACAGCAAAGAAATCCGACCACACTGAGGTCTGAGCCTCTCCAACACAGCCTCTCCAGCTCCGAGCATGCACCAAGGATCTTCACTGTTCCTCAGCTTCTCTCTTAACGAAAAAATAGCAGCAATAATATCACCAAAATAGCACCCATAACAGTCCCCTACCCACTTTGCATGGGGGCTTGTAAGGTCTTGTTAACATTTCCTAGTCCTTTTGAACACTAATAAATTTACTGAGTCAGAGCTCAGCCTGGAAACAGGTGTGCTTTATTAAAAATAGAAGGCAGATGGGGATTTTCAAACCACAGAAGCAAGAAATCAATGCCTAGTACTTTACCTAGTTCATGCTCTGTCAGAGCATCCCCCACTCAAACAGACACTGCCTCTCACCAGCTGCCCCAAAAAGCTCCAGACACCCAAGCACTCTTGGCAGGCTTTGCAGTGGGCCTTCCCTCTTGACCCAGCTCTTCCACTACTTTAACACTGCCTTCTTGGCTTGCTGAAATGCCGGTAGCTCCCTCCTGTCTAAGCCATAGATTAAGGATGCAGCCCAGCATTGTCATATTCCGGCTGAGCACCTTGTATGTATGGATTCTTGTATTCTGCCAGGATCAAATGTTTAGAGGAACAAAGCCAACGCACATCTCAGCCCCGCACCTCTCTCCTTCTGATGCCAGCAAGGCACCTCGTGCACAGGCCTATTGCTGATCGATGCTCCCTGGGAGTAGGGTATACTGGGCTCTTCCTAGCTCCAGTCCCCAGGGACCCACATGCATCCTCCCCTGTATCCCAAAGCTGATTACACAGCCCTGCCATAATGCCTCCATCCACTGGACTGCTCTACAAGAAGCAAGCAGGGACAGTCTCCTGGAAATGAGCAACAAACCGAGGTTTACCTCCCCAGTGCCCCACCCCAGGAATGAGAGCCAGGTCCTGAAAATGGGGGACACTAGAAGGAATAGCACCTCTGCTAGAGCAAACACCTTGAGACCTGGGCATCGGCTCTGCCAAGCAAGTCACCTTCAGAAGCAGGAGGCCATGCATCAACCTCTGCACCACCTCCTCCCTCCTGCTGAGGATCAGGGAGATGGGACCAGACAGGCGTGAAACTACACTTCACTGTGACTCTATGGAGCAAAAATCCGACTGTCAAATCAGCTTGTCTGCTACCATTTCAGATAACACAAGCACTGTCAAGCCTGGGGCATGCATGAGCAAAACGCTTGTCTCAGCCCCCAGGCTTTCTGTGAGGAGGCACAGACCCCATCCCAGGCGTCATGGGAGACTGTGCCCAGACAGTGTGGCCGCCAGCACTCGGCTCTGCAGCAGGCAGGCAGAGCCCCTGGGTGCCTCTCCTCATCGGCACCAGACCAGCACACGCTGCTGGGAAGTATCGTCCCGCTTGCGCTTCCACGGCACCAGAGCTGTTCTGACCCCACACCACCTCCCTGAGGAGCGTGCCATCCATCTCCAGCTGCCTGGGATGTACATCCAGGAAAATCACGCCAAAACCATTTTCAACACCATTAACTAAGGCTATGACAGTTACCACCAGCTAAACATCTAGCCCTTGTAAACTGTAGTCAAAGTTTCAGCTAAACTCGCAAGATCTCAGGACTGCTCAGCTTGGCTCTAAACCCACATCTTCAYCTCACACAACTTGACCAGCCCTATCCTTGCTCCGTTGGGATGGCTCATTCTAGCAAACTACTTTTGCTATGCGTTTTTTCTTGTTGTTGTTGTTGTGCAAAAATGAAAAGCACCTCTTGGTATTAGATGTTCTTTTCTGTGAGCAGCATTCCCTCAAGACTACTGTACTGCTCAGTAATATGCACAAGGTTCTTATAAGGAATAGATTTTTATAGCCTCAGTGAAGAGCACTGTGGTCTGAATTTCAAATTAGTTTTGCACCTTTTAATGYGAAACAACATGGAACAGCAGTAAAGGCAGAAAGCGTTGTCAAGAAAGGGGAAAATAAACTGCAGCAGGTCCTGCGGATGCTGCTCTTGGACCCTGCAGGAGAAGAAACATGGGGGTGCAAGGGCTGGCCAGCTGGAGCAGGCCCTCCAGCCTGGTCAGCAGCATTATGCTGCTGATAATCCCAACCCCCACTAGAAAAAGCCCCTCCTTGGGAGCTGCTTTAGGATAGCTTCAAAAGCAGAGAGCCAGGGCCTGGAGAAGATCTCTGCCGGGGTACTCACCCCTAGGACAGTGGGGAACCACATAAATGGAAATTGTGTCAGCAGCATGGTGGGAAGCAAGAGTGACTGCGTTTGGTGGAGGCAGGTGGGGAACGCTGCAGAGGGGTGCTCCTGGCCTCCACAAGCCTTTGGGGTGGCTGGCCTCCTCCCACTGACAGCGGTGCCTCCAGCCAGGCCCTTGATAGCACCAGCCCAGGGGAAAAGTGCGACCTCCTCCACCACTTGCTGCTGCCTGGCTGCTCCCCGCCTGCCTCCCCCAGCTGCTGGCCCCGGCTGGTCCCCAGGCCGGGCCTATCCCAGCAAGTGTGGTGGGACCACGGGGCCCAGAGCTGCTGACGAAGGGCAAGGACCACTCCCCGCTGGGCTTATCTCTGAAAGCAGGGTCTGCAGCCCCCACTCCAGCAGCGCAGGGCTGTGGCAGAAAGGAGCCAACAGCAGGRTTTGCTGGGGCTTGAATTGCTTTCCTCCAGAGGTACGAAGAAAAGGCGGCACAGTCTATGCAGAGCTCTCCCCCCACCATGCACCCAGGCTCCTTTATTTCCTCTATGACACTGCTAATTGCAATCCCTCCTCACGCTGCCGGACCTGGTCCCTGCTGCCCCAGGCTGGAGGACTACGCTGGTGAAGCATGGCATCAACCGCTCGCTCTAGGGCCAAAAGCTGCCAAAAGCAAGTCCCATCCTGCTGGCTGGTTTTGGCCCGTGCCCAGCTCCCCCTGTGCAGTTCTCCCAGTGACTGCTCTAATACAGACACTTGGACTCTGGAAGGGCACTTCTGCATCCACAGAGCAGGTTGGGGCCAAGGTTTTGAGCCAGGCAGGTACAAGGAGCTCCCAGTGAGGGCTGCGGGTCACTGCTGGTGCCACAGATGGGTGACAGCAGCAGGAACGGCATGTGCAAGGGCTCCTGAGCCTCCACGCTGGGCTAATCCCTTGCAAGATGTCGCCTCCCGGCTCCTCATCCTCCTTGTTGCCCACTGCAACTCAGGAGACATGAGCCCTGCCTGGCTCGGAGCTCCCTGTGCCCTGTGGCCAGCAGGCAGCTGGTGCCCAGATGCCTGGAAAAGGCTACCCACAACTGGGCCAGGAGTGGGGGCAGGATTTCCACGCCACAATAGGTAGGTCCTAGAGGCCCTGTCCCTCCCCATGAAATCTTTGCCAGTGCTGACAGAGGACAGCTGGAGAGAGGCTGGTTTGCTGACGGGCCAGGGATAAGGGGAGCTCTGCAGTCGGTGCCCCATTCCTCGGCTGGCTCCCGGGGACCCACCCTGGCAGGCACGTACCCACTGACCCGGGTAGGGGGGTTATCCGCCACTGCAGCGTCCTCTGAAAGACTTTTCTTTAAGACCATGTGCCTGGTCAATAATCGCAAGGACCTGAAAGATCATTTTTAGGTCATCAGTGATTTGCTGCCCCTTGGCATATACACACAGACATCCTTACATAGGGAGTGTGAGTGCAGCTACAATCCCTTTATGTAGAAGTGAATTCAGCAAGAAAAAGGGAAAGCAAATAGGATGCAATCACATAAAGGGAAACTGAGTCAGGCCAGTGATGAGACACCCTCGCAGGACCTATGCAGGAGGGCTAGGCTGTTGCTCAGCCTGCAAGACAAAGAGCAGGCATGATCACACCGTGCACCCCTGAACTACATAGCATCATAGAATATCTCAGAAGCTGGAAGGGACCCATAAGGATCATCAAGTCCAACTCCCTGCTCCTCACAGGACTACCGGTTTAAAAAATGATCATAATTCAGGAAAAAATAGGCTCATTCTACAATATGGTAGTTAAATGATTTGCCTCAAGCTGGTATTACCGTTCATTTTTAACTGTTGTCATTAACAACTTGTGGAAAATAAATTTTCAGTATTCCATTTCTTTCCGTCAGTTGTGTTGCTCTTCTGTTTCATTCAGATGAGACAATGAAAGTAGTGTGCTTTATGGTTCAATCACTTTCCACTTTCTGGTTCCCTTTCACTCACATGGTACCTTTCACTTCGCTGCATGGATGTTGTGGATCTGTCACGTCTCAGCCCTTCCAATCCCACAGTCTGGGCAGAGGAAAGCAAGGCAGGAGCATCTGGAGGCCAGGTGGAGCAGAGGGGCCTGGAGCCACACGAACAGGGAGTCCAGGCACCACCGGAGGAGGAAGCTGAGCACTGGGCTAGAAAGGTTTTCTTCCAGAGTAGCTCCTCCAGAGCCACTGGGACTGCCCGTGTGCTCGGGGAAGGGCAGCGCAATGGTGGGCAATGGGGGACCCCACATGCTGCCTGTGACCCCACTTGTGACCAGTTCTCCAGGGCCACAACCCCCCAGCATGGCTGCAAGCCTTCCCCTTCCTCCCCGCACCTTGCTGCGACACACTGCAGGAGAGCACGGCCACGGTGTGGCAGAGCTGGGCGTCCCCATCGTCCCTTCCCAGGCCCCCAGCTCACCCTGTGGAAGCCCCTCCCGCTGCCATACACCYGCCCAGCTCTGCAGACTGGGTCCCACTTCTCTCTCCTGCTGCCCAGGCCTGCAGAGGAGAGCAGGGTGCCACGCTGACTCGACAGCCTGCATCTACAGCAGTTGCGTGAAATGAGGGCAGCTTTTTCCTGACAGAAGTCTTGCCGAGCTCCTGCTCCAGCCTGGGCACAGTGTTCCCCACCCTGCGAGGCCAGCCCCAGGCCAAGGCTTGCTGTCAGGGTTGGAAGGATCACCCTGTCCCCAGGCGATGGCCTGCGTCCTCCGGTGAGGGACCAGCAGCACGCAGCRGCGTTTCTCTTCCAGTCCCCCCGGCTAGCAGGGGCTGTCTCACTGCCCAGCAGGTCCCTGGGTCAGCCACCTGGATAATCTCTGAGCAAAAATGGAGACAAGTCAAAGCCCAGGCCTGGAAAATGAGATCCATCACTTCCTGAACCAGCTGGCAAGAAAAAGGTTCTTTGAGACTGAGTGGGACATCACTGCTTTTGCCATCTTCTTTGTCTTTGTGGGTAAGTGCATAGCTCAGACGGCTTCTCTCGGTGCTGGGCTTGGCAGGCAGCTGCCCTCATCCCAGCAACTCAGGCAGCCCCCCAGCAGCACAGCCCTGGAGGAAGAATGACAGAGTGCAGCCACTCTATTTTCATTCAGCAGGCAATGGCAGCAACAGCAGCAAAGATATAGGGGTCTGGAGGAAACATTCCCTGGGCAACCTCCCCCGGTTGCAAGACCACTCTCACAGCCGTGCCACCACCTTGCCTAACGCTAGCACAGTTCAACCAGCCTGGGCTCAGACGGTGTTCGTGGGGTTGCCGTGCCGTGTGACGTACAGGACTTCACGCAAAGTGCTGCAATGCTAACGGGGAAAAAGGGGAGCAGACAGCCAAGAGGGTACTTGCTGAAACACAGGGTACTACAGGGAGACATAGAGGCTGATACTGATGTAACTGCTCACTTTTCTCCAGGGACTGTGCTTCTGCTGCTGCTCCTGGCGCTTATCCGCTGCTGCTGCTGCGACTGTGACTCCCCAAAACAATGCAAGGTGATAAAACCCAGCCCGCTCACCCAAGAATGACCTGGGACACAGGAGCTACCTGCAGGGCGGGCCTCAGCCGTGTTGCTTGTTGAAATGGGGGGGGCAGGGGAGGAAAGCAGGCAGAGCGCTGGACAGACCCTGCTCTCCCCTGCAGAGACAGACTCATGTCTCAGGAGAAACACAGCCCAGCCACCAAGGGGGGACATTCACACAGGGAAGGTGATGGGTAAGAGCAAACAGGCTGRATGTGCTTGAGCAGGCACAGACGTGCCCAGGACCTTTGCACTGTTCCAGGGGAGGGAAGCGGTACCCGGGCTTGAGCACTCTAAGCTCAAAGCATGGAGACTATTTTGTGTGTTCATGCACGTGCAAACTCCTTCCCCTCCTCTTTACAATGACACATCCTTTTCCAAAACAACTAGATTCCCAGGACAGTGGGCATAGACAACCTGGCAACAGAGCCCTAAACCCACTTCCACCCCACAGCTGGACAGAATGACTCTTCCTGCTTCTTCCCTCTGCTGCACCTACAAACCAGACTCTATCTTCACCTTGAGTGCCAAGAGCTGCCCAGCCACTTCCATCCTCCTCTACAACCTCAGCGACTGCCCCTCCTATTCTCTGTATGTGGATGAATGCAAACCCCTTGCATGGCACCTGCAATGCCATCCTAGGCCAATACAAGCCACAGATCATCCTCAGCTACTGCAGCCGAAGTGGAGAACAGGGGCTCCCCCCTGCAAAGCCAGCAGCCATGGGAACTGCTGGGAGTGAGGGCAAGGAGAAAGCAGGAGAAAGCAGTTTCCCTCCAGCTAGAGGCTGGAATCCTTTTCCAAGCTCACACTTGCTGATGCTGTGGAGCATACTCACACTAAGATCCCTTCTGGGGTGACTGAATGGGAGGCCCAGTTATGCTGCTTTTCAGCATTTTGGGCTCCAGCCCTTCCATTACAGGCTTAATTTCCAGCAGGACTGAAAGCGAAGCATAGCACTGTCCCTAGCTGTGAACACCCATTAAGAGAGGCAGCACAAGGCTCTGAAGATGCTTCACAGCACAGCCATAGCTTCTGGGAACCCTTTTAGTCCCTGTAGAGACATCTGGAGCATGTCATCAGTGAGCCAGCTTCCTTTATGCGCTGCATCAACTTTAGAAACAGTTTGCCTCATTCCTCCCAGGGGACACAAAAGCATGTGAAGATGAAACTGCTCTGTGCGAGGGAGCAGGGGCTCCCTCCTCCCTATGGCCTTTGCAGAGGGTGCTTGGGGCACCAAAGAGAAAGCTTCATCCTGAAGATTAGCAATGCCTCCAATCTGAAAAGCATCACCCCCTTACCTAGCATCTTTACAGTCCCAGGTAGAGCCAGACTTTCAACTGGTCCAGTCCCTCTGCTTTAGGGTGATCCCATGATGGGGCAGGCTGACCTTTTTGCTGGGGCACATACAGAACAAGAAAGGTCTGATTCTGTCCCGAGAACACCGACCCCAGAAGGTGGCACCCTGAAAGGTAGCCAAGCACCTACTCATGAATGGGAGCGGTGGTACATGCCCTGCCAATGTTTCTACCACAGCTGGAAGGCAGGATGAAGCCAGCCATGTTAGGTGCAATTCCAAGCAAGTCCTGGCAGTGGCAATACTTGATCAGACTGGCATCAGCACACACAAATATCGGTAGTTTCAATTCCAACTCGAGGAAAAAATGATTATATCTTTACAAACATTTAGCCTTAGCTGAGCTCAGCAAGGAGACATTCTTGTCTGCTCAGTGCTGAGATGCTGGAAAGAGTAGCATGGGATTCTGCTTGTTGTCTGTCACTACTCTATGGACAATGCGGAAACAGCTGCTCAGATTGAGATAGACTAGAGACAGCCATAAAATAAACTTCCTTCATTACTCTTTTAGTTTGTGGTTCTGCTCTGTCATTAGCCTGCTGCAGCGCTGTTGTTGAAAGCTGCCCAGCAAGTGTCTTTTCCATCTTAGTTCAGGCAACTCTAATTCCTTTTCGAAGGGCATGTAGCAGCTCAGCAGCAGAGGCCCATGGATCAGTGTCTTCTGTGGTTCCAGAACCCGCAGCAGCAACTCAACTGCTAGACCCATCAAAAGCAGGCAGCCAGTGGATCTAAGCAGCAGACCTCTATCCCCTGAAGACTAAGTAGAGATTCCCTGGGCAAAAGGGAAAAAGAAAGGTGCCACCGGGAAAGGTTTCGCTCATGAGAACTATAGTTTCCCCAAAGGAAGCTAAAAAAAGAGAGAATAAAAACCCAGCCCAGGAAAAGGCAGACAGTCTGATTCTTTCATTCTGCTCCAGTCACACGGCAGCATTCATCAGTGCACGTAACAATCAAAAGCCCTTGCAGTACTGCAGAGCAGCCCAAACCTCACACACACCTTGTGCTGGAAGCCCTTGCCAAAGATTGTGGCCCACAGCATGCTTGAGTTCCATTTGCAAAGGGAGGGGTGGGCTGCCAGTAGCTATCCCAGTACCAACCTCACTGGGCTGCAAAAGCAGAGCCCTTAGGACCTTGTAAATGTTCTTCTGCGCTCAGAGGTTTATTGGGGAAAAGAGACTGTTAAGTCTTTAATTGGTGGACCCTTCTTCTATCTTTCAAATCATGGGGTACCAGCCCAGGGCTTTGGGCCAGCCTCTCCTGTTGAATCTCACCTACCTTGCTGCTACCCTGTTCCTCTGTGACAGTAACCTAGGCAGTGTCCTGCAGCAGCTATCAGGGCCACCTAGCAGTCCTCACGACACAGTCACTGTGCATCAGAGCTGGAATCAGGACAGATGTTCCATTTTGCACACTCCTGCCCTCCAGAACTTTAGAAGACTGTTTTCATCAGAAGAAAACAACACACACTGGGTTGCATGTTATATCCCTATCAGCAGGAAGCTGAGTTGGAGAGGATATAGCAACATTGATTGGACTGCACACACTAGTGTGAATTAAAAAAAGGAGCCTCCTCCACACACAGGGAGGGCTAAAGAAGAGCACAGACAGCTCCAGAGAGGTTATTAACAATAAAAATACTCTCATCTGAGAAGCTGTCAATGGTGAGCAGTTCCACATATGCGCAATCACTTTCTAAGCAGAGAATGGTCTGGAACAGTGCAAGGGTTGGTAAATGAATACCCAGGGTCACGACCGCAGCCAGTCATAAGGCTAGTTGACTGGAATCRGTAATGAGTCTGCTATTGCATCAGCCCATCCAGGCCTCTTTACCTTCCATCTTTCCTTACTTACTAACAAATTAATCAGTCACAGCCTGATACTCATTTGTAGGCTCTGTTACTGCCTGCAACCTGTAATATTACCATGTGTTAGACCAAGCACAGCACCAAGTGTCAAGTCCTCAGAGAAGGAGGCTGCAGCAGTAACAAGGCTGGCACTAACCCACTCAGGATCCCAGGGATCTCACAAAGGGACAGAAAGGGAGGTCCCACACAAGGTAGGCCACACATGCCCAGACAGAGGTCTATGCAGAAAAAAAAAGAAATCAAAGCAACACACTTATCTCTAGTCTCCATCCTTGGAGCTATTCAAAAGCCATTTGGACATGTGAGATGGGAGACCAGCTTTGGGCGGCCCTGCTTGAGCAGGGGAATTGGACCAGATAGACCCCAGAGCACCCCTTCCAACCTCAACCGTTCTGTGATTCTGTGATCTCTTCCTTTTGAGCACAGCGCTCTGGATAGCACTTGGATAACACCAGAATCCTGGTGTTTTCCAACCATGCTGTCAAGATAGGCTCCAATGGCCCTGGCGTTTTGTAGGGACCTCGGTGAGCCTGCAGTCTTCACCTCAGCACACATGTAGGCTCCTCGGTAAGGTACTCCAGTGAGGAAAGCCACCAGAAACACAGGCTGGACAGGGCTAGCTGGAGCCAAGCAGGAGACAGGTGATGCTTCCTCATCACTAAACAGCCAGCTCCATGAGCCAACCCAACCCAGCCTGAGTACCTACAGCCTCTTCCAAACATGACCATCAAGGGAAGTTTGGAAAAGTACTTCAGGTAGTAGTACTCAGGTGTCAGAAAGCACTGGGCTGAGGCTACACAAACCAGGCCCAGCCTTCAAAGAGCTGTCCAGCTCTGCCCTCAGAGACCACTACTGTCCTCCCAGTAAGGCAAACAGTAATCCAGCATGTGTAACTAAGAACAGCCACTCACTTGTAAGAGAGCACATAACCTTTGATACTCTTTCATTCTCAACACTGACAGCCCACAGGAACATGGCAGGTTTGAGGATCTTTATTTCACAGTTATCAATGGTTAGAGGGATGAGTTACATGCTGTAGCATCCATAGGTAGGCAGCAAATTGTAGTAACAATGTGGTACTCACTTTGGGTTTAATGACAGGATGTGAGACTGCACAGCTGTGCTCAAGGTACCGAGGCAGCTCCAAAGGCTGGCAGTGAAAACAAGATACTAAACCTGGAAAAAACCAATTGGCCCAACTAGGGCTTAGGAAAAAAAAAAAAATATTATCACATTGATGCCAGGGAAAAAGGAGTTCACACAGCAGCAAGTAAGAATATCCCCAAAGGGGAATCAATAACATGGGCATGGACAGAACAGATAGGAGAGGGAGAAGCTCAGGGCTAGGCATGACCACAGCTGGACCAGATCACAGCAATGTATTTCACTACATGGAGCAACATGCCCTACATATTTTGTGGTGTGTTAAATTAGTCTGTCTTCATCCCTTCCCAGCCAGCTCACAGTCCAGCAGTTAGTTACAGCACTGTGTTACAGGAAATACAGTTAGTGAGAGCAGTCCACAGCTCCCCATCCGTTGTAATGGACTAGTGTAATTCATCAGAGGCTTGGAAAGTGTAAGCCACACAACGCACATGAGAACAAAGACAGGTGGAAGCTCTTGCCAACCACACAGCATTGCTTGGTGCCCTGCTTATGCAGCAGTCCCAGACAAGGCTACTAGAGTTGTATCTCTGGATACACTGACCCTGCCCTGCGGAGGGCCACATGGTAGTGAACCACAACACTCCTCAGGCTGACCTGGACTCAGCTGGCATGTTGAAAACAAACAGAAAGACAAGTACTGTAAGGGCTTGGACACTCCRCAGAGAATTAATATGGCCTGTAGTTCCAGTAACTGGAGAAAACAGAGATCTGGAAAGCAAGAAGAAAAGCAGGTAAGTTCCTTTATCCCTTGGGCCATAGAGGAAAGAGCATATAATGCGTGTGTGAAGATTGAGCTTTACAGCATTACACGCTCCAGCACTGCACTGCAGAAGGGCAGATTTGCTGCTATTGTCACTGAAGAGGCTTGGAGCCAAAGTTACTTGCTCAAGGTGGCAGGCAGGTCAGCTGCAGAGCTGGAACTGACCATTAGTCTACTGGAATTTAGTTTGCTGAGGTCCTCCTCTACAGCACCCTGGCATTTCCTCACATCCAGCTCATGACTGACAACACCAAAGTGTCTACCTGCTCCTCTCCCTTCTAGTCACTAGTTCAGCAAAGACATCTGCCACACTACTACACTTATTCCAGATGGCTGTCTGCTAGGCAGTGCCAGCCAGCTCCCTGGCTCCAGAGCATTGACTCATCACTTGTTTTCAGTTTATAGGTAAGTTGTACAGAATAACATCACATCAGATTTTTAGGAGATCTGAGTCCTCTCAAAATTCAGAGTTAAAAACAAAGCCCCTTCTCTAAGGCCATTACCTTGTCCTTCAGTTGCTGGCAAAGCTGCAGTGAAACTGTGAAGAAGACAAGGGCATCATTTAACCATGGGACAACACATTCCACTTTATGGACATGGCTGACTTCATACCGCTGGTTGCCAAACTCACTGGAGTGGGGGAAAAAAGAGCACAGCTTCACACACAACAGCACAGAACACAAAACTCAACTGTCCTCCATTCTCACAGAAGAGATCATTATGATTTCTACTACAATTAAAACAGCACCTGGCAAAGTTATAGAACACAAACTGTTAGTCTACCTCTGACCAGATTTAGAGTTAAGCTAAATCTAACAGGGTTAAGGTAGAAACTACCACTTTCCAGAGAGGCACAAAGGCAGGAAATGCAGATGGCAATGCCAATAAGCTAATGTTCATTTTGGCTGACAACTCTGATCTCTAGACAAACTCATGGCACCCTATGGGTGGGCTGCATCCTGAAAAGCCACATCTTTGGGCCTTTATGACCAAGTCATTAAAGAAACACTATTATGGGCATCTCTACTCACAGGCACAGCCACAGCAAGTGACTCAGTCCAGCTTCTCCACTTAACAGATGCTATAATCAAAACTGCCTACAGCCATTTGGATCTCATCCTTAGCCTACTCCTACACCTGTTACACACCCCTTGTAGTGACTGTACTTACAACATGGCTCCAGGGTTGTGTAAAATGGACCCTCCAGCAGGCTTGTAGTTCTAGAGGAGAAGGAAAAGGTCATTAGGATTTTGATGCAGTGAACAAACCACTTAGAAGAAGGATGTTTAAGATTTGCACTTTCAGTAGCCTGACATCAAGAAATGCCTACACTGTATCTGCCTGAATACTCCATTCATATGGAATCCAAGTCATTTGATCCCTTCCTGCTCCTTCATGAAAAAAAAACCTACAGAGTGGCTGAGTCCAACTTAGCTCCAAATTTTAGCACCACAAAAATAAGATAAGAAGATCCAGAAGAAAAACAAAAGACAGATTTTAAGAAAAATATCCTTATGGAAGGACTGCATTTCATAAAGCTTAAGAGTTTAATTCTGCTTTTACAGGACATCAATCTAATCCAAATGCAACAGGTGAAGCAGAAAAGTATCCATCAAAACTCCACTCAGAAAACCCAAGATGCTACTTTGATGTAAACTGGATTAATACAATTATGCCCTTCCAAAATTATGCAAAATTATCAAACTATATTGTAAGATAAAGCATTACTTGGCAAAAAATAGTTACTGGCCTTCTCCAGAGCACTGGTATTTTCTTCTGGGCTAAATGGCCATGCCCCAGACTAGATTTAGAGCCAGTGTTCTGTCTGCAGCAGATCTAAACACGGACACTTAACACCAGTTACAGCCATTTCTGCGTTATCTTATGCATGTAACATTGCACCACGTAGCACTGCAATCTCCTCCTCACAGTGGGATGTAGGGAGAGGTAAATAAACGAGGCTCAAGAGAGAGTAGGCGTCACCTTGGTTGTGCTGGGCTGCAGCACATGGAGTTGGTAGACAGTCAGGCACAGCTTATTCAGGTTAATATAGAAATTCACAAGGACGTCTGGAGGCAGAGCAGGGGTGAACATTTTCTGGTGAGAAAATAAGTAGTTTCTTTGTCAGTGAAAGGACCATTATTTCTCATGCTGGGAAATCACTACCTTTTTCTAAGCCATATTACAGTTACCCCATAGTGAGATGGACATTAGGAAAGAAACAAAGACTCAGCAGCTTGCAAGCAACGGTTGTTCCTCTTGCTGCACTTGATGAAATGGCGTGAGCATGATGGTGACAAAAGAGGATGGAGCAGTGTTCACAAGGACAAATCATCCCGGGACAAGATTCCTGGGCAGAGAACAGAACTTATTCTCCGAGAACCAGAGTCCTCATGCCCAAGTCATCTGCTTTCCCATAGGAAGATACAGAGCAGCCAAAAATGCTCAGGGTTTGCACCTACTTCAGCTCTCTCTTTCTGCCTCAGGAGACACTTCAGAAATCCACTTCCACCAGGATGCAGCACAATATCCTAACTGTTGCATGCTGCCAGACTGTATGGAGATCTAGACCACCACATACTTACTGTGAGACCACTGGAGGCAATCTCTGGTAGAGTCAGAGTGGCTGGAGTGGTAAGCCGATTTCGGGCTCTTGAGAGCTGTAACATCACAGCATCCATAAGCTACAAGACACCATATAGTACACTGCTGAGTGGCGATCCCTGGACAGCTCTGGATAGCGTGACGCAGACTCCTACAGCCTTTTGCAAGTGTTACAACAACATCCCCCCCTCCCTCCCCCTTCCAGGAATTCAGGGACTTATTGGGAAGGGGTGGCTCCCACATAAATGCAGTTTAACTGTTACCACCGTGATAGACACTTGTGAGACAGGCCAGGAGTGTTTAATACCAGGGACTGAAGAGAGAACAGCTATTCATTAGAAGAGTAAGAAGAGAACATTGAGATCAATTACTGATGCCAGAGAAGCATCAACAAACTCATCATCAGCTCTTCTGAAGAGCAGGCATTGAGGAAAAACAACAAGCTGTGTTCCAGTTCTCTCCATTCCCACATCACGGGTACAACAACTGCTGAATGCCCCCCCCCCCCAGTTCATAACCGTCTATGAGCTAGGGCACTAGAGAAAAGAACCAGTTCATTGTGAGTCAAATCCTGCCAGAAACCACAGTTCAAAGACTCTATTCAGGCAGACTTCCTTTTCCAGAAAAAAAGTGGTAAGTATGTCTGTTATAGAGCTCAGGACTGCKAAGATGAAGGCATTTTATATTATGACTGATTTCTACCCCCTACTTCCACCCAAAAGTAAAAAGGAAATAGTTTTATTACCTAGCTTCTTCCTATGAGCAGCCCTTTCCCATGTGGAGACTAAAAAGGTTTAGCTTTCTCATGTTTGATATTGTGATGGATCCTAATGAGTAAGTCGAAACACTGGTAGTTCAGAGAGCATTTCCAAGTAGAGGGCTGGGCTTTATTGCCACGCAGCAGCTGGTCTGTATCAGACCACATCAACTACTACTAGCAAGTGAGAAGTCACTTTCAAATAGTCAGTAGATCATGAGTACTAAAAAATCTTTTGTTTGCTGATGACTGCCTCATTTCTTCTCTCCCCAAAACCACTGACTGAGAGGGAAGAGCATGAGCTGTATAACCACATCATCCAAAATCGATCGAGGCAGATGCTCCCAGAATATCACTGCTGTGCAACAGGGAACCGACCGCTCAGATTACCATTCACCATGATGTACAATCCTGATACTGATGCTAAACTGGTATAGATGCGTATCAAATATGAGGTCACATGGATACTCCTTGACACAGAAACATATGGGTACAATTGGGGAATCCGTTTCCAGTAAGAGACTCAAGACAGTAATGTGCATTAACTATGTTTAAAACAACAAATGGCGGGAAGAAAAATGCACATTCCTACCCAAGTAGAAAGGGCTTTCTCCTCACCTTGAGAACCTCCGAGCCTGTTCTGAACTGGTAGTTTACATCTCTGTTCATAAGCAGGTAAATGGCTTGGTTGACATGGTTTCTAGCATCCTGGATCTGCAAAGGTACAAATGCAGCCCTATTAAAGAAACACTCTCTACAATACACACTAGGAAGTAGAGGTTTCCCTGATCATTTCATTGGCCCTAAGAAAATGGTGACTTCTCAAATGTTAAAGGCCATTTCTCTCTGAGTACCAGACACTCGCTAACACAAATCTACCACTGCTGCCCAGATGCATTATTGGGTTCTTCACTCAAGGACTGGAGATGCAAAACACTCTGATAGCTACAACCTGGATTGTCAATAAAAATATTGCTGCTGCCCTGAAAGAACAGTGACATCAGGCACTCTCATCCTGGGAGGACTCTAATCATGACTTCTCACTGTTGATGGTATATGGCAGTCAGGTCTAGCAACACGAATAATGATTTCTTCCTTAGGAACTATTAGAGCTAAAACCAATTATGTAAATTACATTGATAGCAGCAATGAGCAGCAAACATTGATTTCTAATATAGCATCTCTGGCAGGATTCCAGAGTCCTTCTAAACTATAATTGTTGGGGTTGATAGTTATCTCCAGCATCAGGAAGCTGACATTGCGCCGCTTGTGTGGAACTTGACCAGACTCAGGACACAGCTAGCTCAAGTCCCTCTCAAGCAAGACCACTTGCAGCCAGGAGATAATTATCAAAGCAAGGTTGATAGGTGTATCCCAGTGCTTTCATGGGAGCAAGGACAAACCAGAGGAAGAAGAAAATGGCCCTGGGAGAAAGTGACTTGTGTTCAGTTCCAGGCAGCAGCAGGAGAATCGAAAAAAAACAAAGAGGTAAGTCAGAGGGTGCAATAAATGGAAAAGGTAAGCAGGGAAGCCTGTGTGAGAGGTGTTTGCTGGGAGGTGGATAACACAGCTTGGGATATTTGTAGTTTGATACACCTACACTGCTCCCTAGCAACCCCAAATCCCAGATCARCCTTGTAGAGGCTTCCCTGGCACAGACACGGGCACTGGTTCCTTCTCATCCAGAGCTCAGGGATCACAGAATAGCCCTGCTCTTAGAAAGCACAAGAGGCTACAAAGAGAAGAGAGAGATGGTAAAGTCCACTGTCAGACTGCAGAAAGACTCTGCAGGTACGTGGGCTATAGCAACTCCAAACATCACCACCTCCAGCCTTTACATCTCCCAGATGCTTTAAAGCAAGCTAAGTTACCCTGGCAATGTTACCCAACCCAGCAATGCCAAACCTGCTATTATAAGGACTTGCTTCATTCCTATTCCCCCTTGATTTTGCTCTGTTTTCTAGTCAAGTTCCTCAAAACTTGTATGCCTGCACTTGTGTTCCTCAAAAATGTGCCTATACTACTATTTCTTACCGATGACTTGACTTTGCACAGAGAAACAAAACTCCAACTGGCACCACTCACTAAGGGAAGAAACTCACAATATTTCAAGATGCTAATTTTTAATTCAGACAGGACAAAGATCTCCACATAATCACTGTAAATGCTTCTGCACAGAGTCCTTTAGGCACTCACATTCCACATCTGAACAACATTAGAACACAAAACTCTTGTAAGTAAATAAAGGAAGGTGTTTTCCATAAAAGCTGGTAGAAGCCTATCAACCAGAGACACATGTACAAAACAGCCACAAAATAGGACGCACTGCAGAGTGTTATCACAAAAACTTTGTTGCCTTCTTGCGAGGCATAAACAAACTCAGTCGAGTTTGGCATTAACATCTCAAGTACACAATTTTCTAGATTTCTACAGAGTTACCAGGTAGAGCTTTCACTCTGCTGCCAAAGCAGCYATTGGAAACTGCACTCAATACCAAATGCACTGATCACCTAGAAAAATCTGAGCCATGGCACAGTAAAGCACATGGAATACCTCTTTCTCCAACCTACTCAGCTATGACAAAGTAACTATGGGAAACTATATCTTCAAGATCAGGCACTAGATCAGGTCCTGAAATCAGGTATCTCCCAGCAAAATGGTGGGAGAGAGATGCAATGTTCTGGACAGCCACATCCCTTTAACTCCTTAACTGAGGGAACTCAGCTATGCTACAAGAGCATAATGCAGTGAGATTTGTTCTCAGCATAAAGAAATGCTTCTGTAAGAGAATGAGAGCAAGCTACTCAAAGCCTCTGAAGTTGCTCTTTGCCCTGCTAGCCTGGGTTTTACCAGCAGACACAAGGCCAGTACTGCACAGGCACTCCTCTCAAAGGATTATGACTGCTATGCAGACAGCCTTCAGTTCGCTGGTGTTTCAGGAACAAGCAGAACCCATCTCTCTCTCCTAGCACCATTTAATTGCATCTGTTTCCTCCCTTAGCTTTTACCACTGGAGCTAATGTGGGATGGACGTAACCCCTCTCAGAAAGCGAGGGGCTACAGCTACTGCTTGGAGGGCGCGGATGCTACAGAGGAGCAGGCATCTAAACTTAACAGTACCTGCTGCAATTTCCACTGCTTGTCTTCCCGAAATGCAAAGTGCAGGAGCTGATTATTTCTGGGCATTTTCAGATTAACGTCCTTGAAGAAAGAAACAAACACGTGAGCGCGAGCAATCCCCGTATGCAGAACATGGGGACTGACAGTCCCACTTCATTCTGTCTCCCAGACCATCTTGGCAAGCTGCTTCCAGCCGTCCTGGCATGGCCAGAACCTCAGTCCTCTTACAGGAAGATGTTAATACAAAGCATAAGTTGAAAGGCATTTAGTGAATCGGGATCCAGGCAGGACACACAACCTCATCTCAGAAGGCCCCCCAAGGAAATTTGATATTACACAACAAAGGCAGTAAAGGCAAGGAATGCCCATGAAAGTTGAGTGTGTGTGTGGGGGAGTTAGATGCTGGATCTTGACAAATTTCAACGGTTGCTGAAATGTTAAGGATTTAAGGCCTATTAGGGAAGACTGACAAAGAATACTTATTGATCACTGAACAAATATAATAAGGATGACCTCTCCCTTGAGGTCATCAAAGTGTAATAAGGATGACTCCCACCCCTTGATGGTCGTACAAAGCGAGAATCACGGCAAGTACTCACAGCTTGACACAGGGCATCTCCCTGCAGCGTCAACACACCTTTCACCTGGTCTGTGCTGGAATGAGAAGAAAGATCTGGGCAACACAAGTCACAGGAGGCAAGAGACACCTATGAAACTGCCAACCCGACACCACCCTTCCCTCTCCCATGTAGCTAGCCAAGTTCCCCTCTTTCCAGGGGTCAGCTGGGGGATGCAGATGAACTCTACACACACTTTCAAGTCCGCAGCTCTTGACCTCTGGCCAGCTGCTGTCACATTCTTTATGAGCCACCTCACCCTAACTGCCCTGCCTAAAACATTACGGTCATTTCTGATCCCATGCTTATTTCATGTACTACCTATTAACAATTCGGTTGCAGTTACAAACAGCTCTAGCAGGCACAAACACAGGATATTAGATGAATTACTGACATTGGAGTGCTACATGGTTCGTATGGGAGCTGAAAGCTACAAACCCGACCCCCGCTCCCAACAAGATAAAAACCCTAAACAAACCAAAAAAAMCACACCTCAAACCCTTTAAAAGGTCCTGCGAGGTGGCTCACATCTACAATGGACAGTGAGGGAAGACTGAAGCACCTGGGCCTTCAAGAATTCACTTTAGCCATACCTTACATTTTAATACACTAGACAGAGACTCTTTAGAGCAACACTTTTTAAGATCCACGGTGCAACAACAATGAATAAAAACTAGAATCAACTGTAATACTTCAAGATCTGAAGAATGCAAAGCTTCAAACCCAATACAGAATCATTGCACCATTCTATAAAATGCTCACCATGCTGCTTATAAGGACTAAGGTCTCCTACCTTGCAACAAGCTTGCAACCTCTGCCAGAGTGCAGCTATTCAGACCAAGGCCTACGCTGAAGATCAAAAAATGGACAGATATTTCAGAAGAACTGTACTTCCATAGCACCTTCTGCACAGGTCTCAGTTTGCTCTGTGCGAAGTCAATTTATTGTCGCTATTTTATGGACATTAGGACAAAGGTTAAGATTTGACCACAGTCAGAGTCAGAAACTGAGCCAAGAGCAGAATTCAGGTCTTGTAACTGCGACTCCCTGCACCCAGAATCAGAAAAATGCCCCTTGGCAAAACTGCTGACAGCAGCACACTGATGCAACACACCAATGTGTGGTCGGGAATCAATGACTATATTATAGGTGTCAGTAGGAAATGGCACAAGTTTGGCTAAGGCAGCCCCTGGAACATGGCTACAGACTGTTACGTTAACCTGCCACAAGAGTTTGTTCGTTTGTTTTCCTTAAGGCAAAATCTCGTATCAAAGAAACCCCCTTTGCCCCAGGGGTGCTGTAAAGACCTTTGCCGCAGGCACTTGGGGAACAGCRCCCTTTGGTGCGAGGGAAGCCCCCGCCACAAACACCGGCATCGCCGGCAGCAGGGACGGCAGTCCCCGCCGGAGCGGTCCGGCAGAGCAGCAGCCGCCCCCTGACCGCCACGGCCACTTACCCCGATGTGCTCAGCACAAAGTTCTCCTGCTTGACAGCTCCTCCCGAGCCACTGGCGGGCAGGGCGAACCGGTGAGAGGCCTCCTGCCCAAGAGAGGACACAGTGAGTGCTGGAGCGTCCACCTGGGCCCAGCRCACCACGAGCCAGGACAAAGACAAGGCAAGAGCAGAAACGCAGACGCTGACAAGCAGCTGAACGCGGAGCGGTCACCTTTGCAAGCCTCCCGCTACCCACCTATCTGCACACGGATATTCCGTCGTCCTCCTGCAGGACAGGCRCAGCCCAGGAGAAGGCTCATGGCGAAAGGCATCAGAAATCCTGCGCTCCAGCTCCGGGCGAGGCAGCCAGTGCCCAGAGGGGTTGCCAGGCTGTCCGCAGCAGGAGCGGCACTCTGCACAGCACGGCCCTGCGGCACTGCCCCTTTCTCAGCGCGCTTGCTGCCCTGGGCTGCACAGCACAAGCACTGCCAGTCCCTTACCCATGTGCGAAGTCCGGAGCAAAAACGAGTACTCCTGACTGGTTATACTGGCTGGTGACTGTCCTTTAATCACACTTCATGCTTAAAACTATTACAAATTCTTTAAAACAGATACTATACATACAGATACTGCAGGTTATTGTTACTGAGTCATGTCCTGGGTCAGCACTACAGCACTCCTACCTCTCTGGCAGCTGCCCCTCACCTCCCCATTTTTGTCCCTGCTCTTGCATCACCCACTAACCCCCACCGAAACCTCAGAGCATTAAGGGGCTGGGCCTGTTGAAAACTAACCCAGCAGGAGAGCGGTGAGCTCGCGTGCACACAATCCCCTTTGGCCAGTTCACCACCTGGCTGCCTGGAAAGAGCCGAACCCAGCAGCCCACGCTCAGGCTGGTGAAAGGTGCTGCAGGCCTGGTTCAGCTGAACACTTCACACCTCTGAAAGGGGCAGGTACCGGCAGAGAAGTAGGTATATCAAGGGAAGGATGGTTTTGAATGAGGAGTGCATGCTACTAATTACTACACTAGTAGTAGCTTGCCAGTTAAAGGCTATTGTGCTTGTTTCCACCATCACATGACAGAGCTACAGATACATCCAGATTCTCCAGTCCAGAAAATATTCACATCTCAGGCAAATACCTGGCAGACAGGTCTGGCTGCCTCCATGTGCCTTTTCAAAGCAGCTCTCTCAGCAAAGAGGGTCAAGAACAGAGCAATCTAGGGCAAATCAGCTTTACTGAGAATCCTTGAGACCCGAGGGCAAGCAAACACTTGGGACAGCACTGGACATGCGTGATGGACCTTTCTGTGCAMCCTCTACCAAGAATTTTTTCCTCCAGGGGAAAGCTATTCCTCACATGGGAGAGCAAACAAACCCACAACACAGAAAACAGATGAAGCAAATTAACCTTACCTTCAGAATATCCTGCAGCTGTTTCAAAACAGCGTGGACCTCTTCTTGTAAAAGCCATTTAAATTCTTCCTCCTATGTTGTGGAAAGATAGCAGTGGAATCATTAGAAGTCAAACACTGGAAATAAATCTCTCAGACACATATGAAAATTATTTAAGTTCTAAGTATACTGCTATGTCCATGCTGTTTACATCACATACTAGTAGGAGAAGAAAAAGATTTCTTCCTGATTTGTTGCAAGGCCCTACTCTCCCACTTCTCCACCCCGGCCAAATGAATTGCTCTCATTCTTGTTTCRACTTTGTTTAACAAAGCAGCATTCATACAAATCACTGTACCAATAATCACAGAATTAGGAAAGAACAGGCAGCATGGGATGTGAATTTCAGAGCAAAGTACAGATCCTGCTGCTTCAAAATCTGAGGCCTCTTTTTAAGCTGCTGGGGTGGGCTGACTTTGGCTGGCTGGCTGCCAGACACCCATCCAGCCTCTCCCACTCCCCCTCCTCAACAGGCTAGGGGGAGGAAATAAGATGAAAAGCTCGTGGGTCAAGATAAAGACAGGGCTGAGGACTCACGATCATCTGGGCAAATTCAGTAACAAACAAGTCCAGATCTGATGACACCGCCTCGGGCCTCAATCAGTTGTCTGCTACAGAGAAGCCTGTATAAACCAGATCTTCAAACCACAGCTACAGATAAGCATTCCTGTTAAACCACAAGACCCCACGCAGAAGATCATCAGAGAAGTGGGGACAGAAGCAAGCAAGGGACAAAGAAGAGATTGACACTTAATACCATGTAAGGGAGGAAAAATTTTCCATGTGGAAAGTACTGGAAGGGAACAAATTGAGCGGGTTGTCCACAGAAAAACTGGAAAGGTGTGGTCAACTCAGAAATTTAAGCCTGTGGTTTCTCCGCTAGACACTTCCTGTTCACCATGAGGAACACAAAATAACTACTCACTGATGTGTCGTCACCTTATGCAAGAGTTATCTGAGCGAAGAGTAGGACAAGGACAGTTTTGTTTCAACAAACGTTCACCCAAAGCAGGTACAGACAACAAACCTAGGCAGGATTCTCTGTTATCCATCAAACCAGTGGGGGTGCAGGACCACTGACTTTCACCATTTAATCCTGTTTTGGATTTCTGGGCATCACATTGACATACTGGATTCTTTGCTCTTTCATGCCCTGTAACACTCGCTCTCCTCCAGCTTCCCAAAGGAACAGAAATCATGTAGGTAAAACAGACACCTTTAGTGCCTCCACCACCCCACTGTCGCCACACAGATGGTGACTTCAAATCATCATTGGCGTCTTTCATTGCCCTAGTGACAGCAAAAGATCTTCCCCCCCCAGTATTAATTGCAGACAAAGTCAAGTTCATTCACCATCTCTGTGCACTACGTATCCGTATTTTTGAGGAATGCTAGTCGCATCATTCCAAATCACGTTAATTTTGGAAAAATCTGATTTTCACATGCAGCTTTCCACCTAGCCTAGATGCATCTCCAAAATTCCCTCCCTAGATAGGAAGTTTTCACTACTTCTTGCAGCTCATGTCCCCGGAGATGTCTGCAATGTCAGTTGGTCTGTGTCCTTCCTACCGTTACCGAGTGAACAAGGCTGCTTTGACTCGCCTGCCTGCCGTTTGCTAGGTCGGGTCTTCCATCAAGCAGCGTGTCGGACTATGAAAAAATCAAGGTCACGTAACACATTTCATGGCTTACCGTAAGCAGGCTGCCTGCGGCACTGACCGGGCCCTGGACAACGCAAGGAGTGGCGTCAGCCGCAACCCACCCCCGTACCGCTCGGGAGGACACCGAAGCGGAGACCATTAAAGCAGCTACAGGGCGAGTCTGGAGGGACCACGCGGGCCTGCGGGCAGCACGGCCACGGAGCCCCGGCCGGCCCGAAAGCCTGTCCCGGCCGCAGGGCCGGGCAGCTAGGCAGCGCCTGCGGGCCCGCCGCGGCCGCCCGAGCAGCTGCCCCCTGGCCCGCGCCGGGGTGACCGGGCGGCCCCTCAGAGCGCCTCAGCCCAGGCGCAGGGAGCCGGGGGCAGCCAACGGCCGCGCCGCCGCCCGCGGCCAGCCGGGGGTGCGGCTCCCCGCCCGGCCCAGCCAGCCGGAGCGGGTCTGCGGGGGTCCGGCAGGGCCGCCACCGCCCGGGGCCACGCCGCTGCCGCTCGCCACGGCCAGGGCGAGCCCGCCGCCCGACTCACCAGCACCGCCCGCTCCGCCGCGCTCGCCATTGCCGCCGCCATCCCGCCACCGGCCCCGCCCCCTCGCGGCGCCCTCGGCGGCCGCAATTGGCTACCGGCGCCAGCCTCAGCCCGCCCACGCCTCCCCGCGCCGGCACGGCCTCTGCCCGGCAACGCGGCCGAGACGGCGTCTGATTGGGCAGCACCGCCCTCCATTCGCGATCGAAGCGAGGGCGGTGCCAGAAGGGCGTGACGTCCGGCGGCGGCGGAGGGGCGAGGTGGCGGCGCGCCTGGGGGAGGGGCAGCCCGGGGGGTGCCGGGGCGGGAGCAGAGCGCGGCCTCGGGGAAGGCAACAGCGGGCACTGCCCGGCCACCGCCCGAGTACCGCACCCCCGCCCCTGTGCGGTGCTGCGCCTCCGCTGCACTGCGGCACGAAGCGTTTGTGATCTGCGCTGCGCGCAGCCGCGGCTGACTGCACGCCCCTTACGGTAAAACTGAGCTACATGTAAGAATCCTCAAGAATGGGTAAAGACGTGGAAGTCTCATTAGTTTCTTCTCAAAATTTTGGAATTGAAATAAATTTATACTGGCACTGAAGTCTTCACGTTGAAGTTGGTGGGTTTCTTTTCACACTGGATGTGCTGCGGGTGAGAGGTGTCCCAGCGAACAGCATCTTCACCCCATCAGCAAGGTGGGCTCTGGAAGGGAATGCATCATTCATTCACAGAGCAGGTAAAGCTTCCGCTACGGCCAGTTTCTGCTGTGAGCACAACTCTGACTCAGGGGCCTTGCTCCATCACTTTCTGCATTGCTTTTAATCACAGTGCTAAAACTGAGGTTTTCCTTACTTCAGCACCTGTAATTCATTTTAACTAAAGCACATCATTAATCAGTACTAGCCCGTTATGCCTCAGTACATGAACATCTCCTACTATTCGACAGCAAACACTGCCTGGATCATCAAAAAGCAATATTCTGGAGCATGCAAACACTTCAGTTAAGGGATCTTGTCTTGGAAAACCCCACTCACTGCTGAGTTAGTGCTCAAAAACCCCAAACACTACAAGGAAGGATACTCCAGGCAGAGCAATTGGGCCACCAGGCTCCCAACACGTAAGACAACACAAGAAGTCATCAACACCAGAAAGATCCTGGACCTCCATCTCTCAGCGTTCTTTGCTTTAAAACTAAGCCTTCATCCTCCTCTCAGTCCAAATGCACGCAGCCCGCTGCATGCGGAGGCTGGAATTTATCCAAATTCATCCTTTGTAGCGCCTCACTGACAAGATCAGGCTTCTGCAATGACCAAAATGCTCTCAGGCATACTGCTGTTTCTCAGCAACTCTCATCTTTGAATGTTTTGAGGAACACACATATTTCTTTAATGCCACAATACAGGTTTGATAGGCTTTAGAAACTGCCACAAGAACATTGTGTTACCAAGAAAGGTTTTATTCTTTTTGCCAGTAGCTTTGTTAATTGCACAAAAAAATCTTTTTGTTTTGCCATTTAAACATTTTCACACATCCTATTCTGAATGACAAACATTAATTAAAAACAAGGCAAAAAAACCTCACAACCTTAATTAACTATAGGATCTATCATTGAGGAAAAAAGAAACTGTTTTTCTTACAAGCTTTTCACAAGTGTCACATTTTCTCTTTAAAAAGGAGGGAGTCAAAAAAAGCAAACTGCTAAAACAGAAATCCTCATAAAAAGGAACTTTACAGAATTCTCAACAATATTAAGACAACACTGACTAGCCAGTTTTATTAGAGCATCTCTCAATCCACAGCTTCCCCCCCTTCCCTCCCCCAAATCTCAGGCCTAGGAACAGATTAAGATCCGTGTTCAGAGGCTACAGACATAAATACAAGAATTCGAGTGAGACTGACACGAGTCAATCTCAAACGGTATCTGAAACAGTCCGGTTTCATTTCCATCCCTCCTCCTCACTTCACATCCACTTCAGAGCTCTCTGTCTCCTTCCGCTCCTCCCTGGCACATCTGTGATTGTACAGCTGGCTGGGCAGCACTCCACCCTCCAGCCACTCTACATCCACCTACCTCACCAGAAAGCTGCAGTCAGACTTTCCCAGGATAAATTACAGTGTTTAACTAGTCTGCACCTGCCACTCCCACATAAATAACCATCTCCATTTTGAGAACTACCCTATTTCTGGAACACAAAACCTGCAGCAGTGAAGTTGCCTCGGGAGTGGCTCTCCCTCTCACAAATACGGTTCTTTGAATTCACTGTGAAATACACATCATAGGACTTGAGAGCTCCTTTTGTATTCTCACTCTATCCAGAGGCACCACAAAGTAAAAAAAGAGGGAGATCCTCCATTATCTTTCCTCTGACCCATTCACCTTCATTCTGGCCCGAGACCTCCGCAGGGACAGGTTGGGGACGCTGCTGCACTGGCTCTGCACAGTTCCACTCAACTGGACCTGATACAGTACCTCCCTCTTCCTCCCAAAAGATTTCTTACGCTATAAAACCTGTGGTCTTATCTCCTGCCCCCAAAAACACAATTTCCCCCAGATGCTCTCAATACACAATTCACGTAAATGATTTCTTAACTGCGGCATGTTTAACCAAGGACTTCTGATGCTAATAGCTGAGATCTTCTGGATGGGGGAAGCGCAAGTGTGTCAAAAGCAGGCTAATGGCTGGTTATCCTGGGTAGTTATATGTGCCTTTAACATGAATATCTACATGCAGGATGACAGTTGCACTGCCAAAGAAACATGTATGTGTAACTAGTATTGTTCACATATACCACTGACAAACGGGCAAAGTGATGTCTAACAGATCTATTACTAGATGTTCACCACAGGACATAAAGCATAACACAACGATAGCCCACAAATAATAGTGATCACAGGAGGTGAAATATTCAACAAAGTAACATTTACAGCATTAGGTGTTAGATGTCATGATTCATAATGAGTATCTGGTACTTTCTCTGTTTCTTAATAAGGTGCCCCTGAACCATATGCACGTGCTGCACAAAGCAGGATTGGTAAGAAATCCTAACCCACAGGAAAACTCCCCTACACAGCCATTAAGTTCCTAGAAAAATAAGATGGTAGGAGAGGCAGACCTCACGGATTTAAAGGAACATGGTCTAATTTGAATTTGCCTTCTTTCCTTTCAGAATCCCAACCCAAGGGAGGAGATTGTGCCACTGAGAAGTGATTTTGGCCAATAAAGTTTCTTACTGGCATTTTACTAACTCTCAAATCTAAAATGCAAGAACCCTCCTAAAAGGCTAATACTGAGAACAATTTAAAAAAAAAGAAAAAAAAACCCAGTCTGTGCATTTTCAGAGACACAGGCATCCTTTGGACTCTGGGTTGCTCTGCTATCAACACTGAGAGCATCTCTGCTCTCTAGCCTTGGCATCTGCAGTTCAAGTCCCATGTTTGTAGACTAAAGCTCAGCACTGGTCTTATCCTCCCATTTTATTTACTAGTCTTTCTAGAAGTTGGTATCTGGCCACAAGCAGAGTCACAGGTACAGGGAAAAGTCTCATGCTGTGCTAGTGTTGTACCCAGAGTAGTAACACGTAGAACATGTATGGAAAATCTGACATGTATGAAGATCACTAATCAGTACACAAAAATATCCCTGTGAGGTAGGTAATCATCACCCACCTTTAAAGATAGATAAAACCTTAAACAGGCTAAGAGATACAATGACCATGCAAAGGCCAGAGAGAGAGAGTGTGGAAAGGAGCTCAGGATTCTCAGTCTCTTGGCTCTATGATCATTCTTCTCACCCCTTCCAGACTCATCACTCTGCTTGTGACACTGCTACAATCCAAGACACCTTTGTAATTATTGACTACAAGGGTAAAAAAAGAAAAGGCAAGAAGTAAAGCAACATAAGCCAAGGCCAGCAGCAATCCTAAGGTTTATTCATTCCCCAAATAAAATCTTTCTGGCCCAGTTTTAAGCTATGTGTTTCTCTTGCAGTTTTCTATGCAAACGTGTTGACCTCCAATGCTGTTTGTGGGATGGGCAGCTGTGATTAGCCTTTTAGGAGGCTCATTTACACTAGCATTCTCTCATTTTCAGTAAGGTTTGTGCTCTCTAAGCTATAGTTGTCTGTGCAGGAGAAGACATGGATGCAATCTGTTCTTYTTATCAGTACAAGGAATTCCTCCATCAAGGTGCTGGGGAGGTGGAAGTTTAAAAAGAAACAGAAGCAAGACAGTGTTGCATGCAACCCCATTACCTTCTGGAACTGCCATTCTCCTCCATGGGAGGTGCTTTGTTCTCTAACAGTGGCCGATTAACAGGAATGCTCCTCACCTTACTTGGGACCACGGACTTTAGTGATATTCACAGGTAGATGGGATGTATGTCACCTGTCCCCTTGACGCAGAGAGTCTGACACACGCATTATTTCACAGCAAAGGAGAAAAGGGATCGTTAGAAACAGCATCTTGGACAAGCATACAAAGAGGAAAATAAAAGCAGCCAAGCAGCAGATTTCTGGCAGAGTTGCCTCAGAGCTTCTGAACAAGCCGCCACTGTTCTGTTCCATGACTGTCAGTGCATGACATGGATTTTTCTAATTAGACTGCAACAATCCGAGCCCCCTCCTCCCCCCTTCTGCCACCAGGGGAAGGCTCACCGCAGCAGCTGCCTCCGTGGCAGATCTCAAAGTCTGTGTATAAAAGGAAATGGAGAGACAGAGATGGACTGGTCCAGAGTTAAAACCCAGTATCATAATAATATTAATCAATAATCATAGTATTAACAGTAAGAATGGTGCAGCCTAGTGAATGTAGGCCCTGTACACTGCAGACATGTCGTTGTCTGATTGGTCCAACGCTTTTGCTCGTTTATAGACCTAGAGAAGAGAAATTAGAAAAGGATCAGTGCCTGCTCTTGTGCAAAGCCTTTCCCCAGCAAGAAAAATTACTTTGCTGACCATTGCAAACCAGAGAACTCCATGGTATGTCAAGTAATTAGAGCAGCACAGATCAGAACACACCAGGTCTTGTTGAGGCCATCTGTGTTTACTGATGTGACATTCTAAGGGCTTCTACAATCAAAACAAATCTAATTCCAACCTAGTCAAAATATATTTCAACCACTGTTCCCTTGTCTTAGAGATGATGTAATTCTTAGATTTTTGTCTCTTGTTGACAAATGCCTCTATTGAAGAAATGCTGAGTAACGTATCTGAGCACTGAACAACTCTTACCTCGTTGGCAGCAGCTGCCATGGGAGTTGGGTGGTTGACAGAATCGCCCAGTGCAATAGCTAATCTAAGATCCTTCTGTATGTATTTCAGGTAGAAATCAGGTTTAAAGTTTCCTTGCAAGATATCTGTCGAGAGGAATGCATGCAAAAAGTAAGCATGACAAAAGAAAAACAAGCCCACACTGCAAGGGCATGCAATTCAACACCAAACTTCCCTTTCTCATGCTGATCACCAGGAACACTGCTTTTAGCTCTTCTGTTTCTCTGCTCTCTATCTTCATCTGGCCACAGCAGATAATGTCACTACTGCCCACTGACAAAGTGAGCTCAGATTTCTAAGCAGCTTGCCCTCCATTTCACTTATTACCCTGCCCCAATGAAATCCTCACTGTGAAATCAAGTCCTAAGCAGGCTGTAGACAATGCAGAGCTTGGGGTGGATTCTCAGAAGCCCTGGCTATGAAGGGGAAGGAATGGAACTCAGCTCTTCATTTCCAGAATGCTTAAAATACCCAGAATCCCACGCTGATGAAGATGGGATGGTTATTTTCTCCCTTCTGCCATTATCTGAAATGCTGCTAGGTTGTGGCAAATGTCCTATAATGAAACAATGTAAGAGAACTTTACTTTGGCACTTCTGGTCCAGGAAGATGCTGGCAAGTTGTCCCTGATTGAGGATATCCAGAAGGGTCTGTTGGGACTGGCCAGTCACTTGAGCCAAAGTCAGTCCTTCTGCTATCGTTGCCATGAAGCTGCCTTGGACCATGTTCACAATCAGCATCATCTTGGCAGCATTGCCTACTTCACCTGGGAGCGAGACATACCATTGGGCATTCCTCCAGAAGAGATACAGCAGCCTTGCTCCCCCATCCCACACAGTATTAACACTACTAGACTCTTCATATCGAGCACTTGGCAGCTCTCCCTTCCCCTGAAAGACTTCAGAAAACTTACCCATTTTCCAAGCACTCAAAGGAAGGGAGAAATCATAACAAAGTATGATTTAAAATAAAAACCATCAGGGGTCCTCCAAAATGAGCCAGTATTCAAAAAAGAAAACTTGGGCTGGAGGCTCTGAAATTGGCCAAGTTCCAGAAGAGCAGGCCAGTTTCCCATACTGCCCAAGGAGACAAGAAACAGATGCCACATATGCCTCTCAAACTCCTTGCTGGAATTCCCAGTCCTTGCACTGACTAAGAAATTGCTATCAGGCCCTTCGTGTTTCTATTACCTAGAAAAAAAGAGGTCTTCCCCATCGCTTGGAAACAGCTGCTGCAGTCCTCATATAAACCCCTGTCGCCAGCTGCCAGGATCACAAGCATCCCATCATTAGATAGCTGCTGATTTCCTGAGACCGGTGCTTCCAAAAAGCGACCACCCCGGGACACTATCACCTGGAAAAAGAGCATCTCTGGTTAGCTATGCACGAACAGCACGCATTGATGCTGAGTAGGCAGCACAGCAAGAACATTGTTTAGGGCATTCCTGTCCCCGAGGACAGAATTTTAAACCAGAACAAATAGCTCAGACATATAAACAGGAGAGGAAAGCGCTAACACGTAGTGCGCTGCATCCTGCAAAGGGTACTCGAGACCAAAAGTTGCCCTCACACTCCGGCAACACTTGCCTGCACCCATCACTACTGTGCATGTTTTAAGCAGTTGAACATATGTGCTTTTGCCATGGCACCCTGTAATAGCCAAGGAACCAGTGCTGAAGTTGTACACATGGTATAGGAATCTCAGAAGATTGACTGTTATGGTATTTTCCCCCCTTTTCCCCAAAGAGGAAAGGCCTTTGACAGATCTCTTCAGCCAGAGGTTCACTAATATGTATGACTCTTCATTCTCCAAATTCATGTTACATACTACTGCATCACCAATATGTCTGCTTAAAACTTCACCAGAACTAGCTCCCCTTCCTTGTGCAACAACACACACTGCCTTTACGGCAGAGGATAACAATCAAGATGCCAAAGAGGAAACCAAAGATACCACATCAGAAATAATCAGACCACTTCTACAGAAATCCTCTCTATAATATTTCTACAGAAATCCTCTCTACAGAATGAAACATGAAGGCATTCTTTTTCCTCAACAAAAACATTTAAAATAAGCAGATTATGCATTTTATCATAGTGGTTCCATAGGACAGTTATTAATCCAGACAGTGCTTTCTCCTCCAGTTTGCTACAGAACGCCAATCTGGCTATAAATACTTCTTAAGGGATCAAAATTTGGCTGCCTGTTTGCATTGGTGCCAGCTAACAGCCCTGCCAAATCTACAGGCTTTGCTGTTATCACCAGTGAACATCTCATTCAACTCTGTTTGCTGGTCAAGATTTGACAGTTTAGTTTGTTTTATTTGCCTGTGACTTGAGTGTCTCCTAAAAGAAGCCCAAAAATCTTCAGAAGCATCTTCATTATCAACAGCTTACTGCCTGAAGCAACAAGAACTGCAGTACTGCTGCTGAATCACAGATGTTAGTTCAGTTCAATGTGATTACCTGGGCCAGCTCTGTGACTGTATCTGCATCCACAGTGGACATATCCACATAACACTTCCCTGGGCGAATCCCCTGCAACACTCCACTCGGACCAAGTACCAGCTGTGGGGAACAGAAGAGCGGTAAAGCAATAGGGTGTCTGCAAAGGAATTCCAATCCTGCAGGACAGCAGTTCAAGCGAGCCCGGCACCGCAGTGGTAGACTCCTAGAGGGATATCAAAACCTACCCTCCCAGGGATAGGGGGGTAAGTTTTTTTTAAAAAGTATGATTTTTGTTGGGACATTTATTTTTACATAGCTGCACTGCCCAGCATCTACAATGACCCAGGCTATCATGGTTAGTAGGAATCAGAACTGGCATTGAGTGACTGTATCTTGTAGTCTAGCTGGTGGAGGAAAAATAAGAGCTAATCCTTACATCCTTTGCTGCTTTTGGATCTGATACACAGGCAAAGGTGATGTCACAGGTGGAGACAACTTCAGCGGGGGTTCTTCCCAGCCGTGCCCCCTCCTGGATGAACAAATCACACTGCAAAAGTCACAAATCCAAACGTAAGAAAAATTAGGGACAGAGCAAAGGGGTTCTCTAGCTGAAACAAACTCTGCTGCTGGACTCAACTCAAAAGGAGTCAGGCATATTAATTACATAGCAACTGGGTTGTCTTCTGTTGGTTTGTCCCGACCTCCCCCCCACAAGGGGCTCTTTTGCAGCTTTTCTGAAATCCCAAGTGAAGAAATTCAAAAGAAAGTCACAGGAAGAGAGAACGCTTAAGTGAAGTGGTAAGAGATTGAATGTTGTGGTTTTTGGAGAAAAGATGAGGGAAAAAAATTGGTAAACAGACATAACAAAAGCTGTTACTGGACAGTAAACAGGAATATGCACAGCTGAGACTGACATGTTTTAGAGGGCTGCTGCTTCAAAATCTTTGCTCCTTCTTACCCTATCCCCTCATACCATTCATGTTTTGCAGTTAAAAAAAAAACTTTTAATCCCTTTTAACACAGTAACCACGGTGCCCTTCTTGCCTTTGAAATTCCACAATATCTGAGTACCACATCTCCCCCAGTTACCTACTTTTCCTCCTCAACTACAAATAATACCACTGGCTAGAACATAGGTGTAATATAAGCTCCATTTTCACCTTGAATACACCTATAAAACCCTTCTCATCCTGGTCTTATGACACAGCAGGTTTTCAACAGAACCTTTGTTATTGCAAGATGAACAGCACAATGGATGTGTAGATGAAGCTGTGGTCAAGTAGTGCATCTTACCACACCGCTTCTAGGATCAACTCGCCAGCACTTGGTCTTTTTGTCCAGCTCCATGACACAATGACTCGCCTATTTACAGCAGCAATATTTCCAGAGGCACTTTACATTGCACTCCTCAACACATATACGAGGTTGTAATTTTTATGGCAACTCTCTCATCTCATACAAAATGGCAATGGGGTGGGGACTGTTCAATAAAAGTGACCATACTCAGACACACTACAGCTTCATCTAGTCAAAAGTGGCCACCAACAAGCACCTAGGGAATAATAACAGAACAAGGTGGCAAGCATATACTTGTGTTTCTTTGGCACCCTCTCCCAGGCACCACTGATCGGCGACTCCAGGCCTCCCTGAGCTAGAGGTGGTAACTACATGTTTAGAAAAGGTTGAGTACCATCTGTACCTTAAGCACATGCCTACCTTCTCGGCAGTCCGGTTCCAGACAGTGACAGTGTGACCCATCTTCAATAAGTTGGAGACAATGCCACTTCCCATCAGGCCAAGTCCCAGAAATCCTATCCTGAGGGGAAGAGATAAACATTAATGCAACAGAAAGCAATTGGTATCAGCCTCTCATGGTCTTGGAAATGATGAAGAGCAAACCCTGGAGCACCCCTGGCAAAAAAATCCCCAAATCACAAAAACCAAACATGTGCCACTGCAGCCACAGCTAGAATGGACAGATACTGACCTTTAAAAGCAAGCTGGTATTTATTTTGCTTATCAAGCATCCCTAACAATTTCCTGAAGAAAGTCTTTAGTCTGCTTCAGAAGACTACCTAAATATTAAAGGTTTGGGTGGTCTGGGTTTTTTGTTTGTTTGTCTGGGGGGGTTTGTTTGTCTGGGGTTTGTTTTATTAAAATTGCTGCTTTTGTGCTTTTTGTTGCCAGCCATTGCCTTATTGAGGATAAAGGGAACATTTAGAGATCAGCAGGAGTTTCTCTAATTAATCTTCTGATTTTTAAACTAAGTCACAATGAGTAAGTACAATGACTTGCTTATACTATTGAACGATACATTACAATTTTTATTTTAATAAAGCCCAGCAAGGACTACTGGGCTAAGCATCACGCACAGACCGAAGACCTAGTCCCTGCTCTACAGCTGCGATTTTGGACAGACACAGAAAGAAAGGAAGTAATAGGCTAGTGCAGGTCACCATGAGTGACAATACAATAGTCCCAGATACCAGCTGCCCTCCCCCATGCCTCCTCCCTCTCCCCCCTCAAAGCTGGCAAGAGTTTTGCTCCCCCCTTCAAGAAAAAGACAACCCACTCACAAGTTCCATTCCTACAGTTACCTGCAACAGGAATTCCTTTGCAGTCATTGCTGCAAGGATCCTTTTATGCAGCTAGCTTCATACCAAAACCACAATTCTCGTAGGAGATTATGAAGTGTTCAGTTACACATCTGATGTAACTTCACAACGAAATCTGCCTGCCAATTCCCCAGTTAATTCTTCAGAATTAGCCACACTACAGATGTGCTGTGGCTTTCGCAAGCCACCTGCACTCTCCCAGCTAGCCATGCTGCTTTGTTAGAGCTAACTAATTTAGACAGGTCAGAGCAAGTCACTACAGGCTCCTTAAACAGCCCAAACAAAGTCCACCTATTTTCAAGTCTCTCAAACAGAGGAGATACTCTTTCTCTCCCAACCCACCTCTGAGCCACACTTTCCTGAGAGACTGTTTTACCTGAACAGCTTCATTGTTATTTTGGTTCCCCTGGAGTACAGCTGAGAACTGACATCCCATGAGAACGACCCCAACGGCAAACAGCAAGCCGTGGGCTGAACTCAATTTGAACAGAGCGGAAGTTACAGAGTGAAACAGGAAGCTCAAGTTAGGCTACTCTCACTCTAGAAAGGAGAAGGGGGACGTTAGAAGAAACCAGAAAGCTCACGTGCTACACAGCAAAGCTCTTGTGCTGGGAGAACACGCCTCCCTCTTCCTCTTGTCTTCTACGTGCTCAAGAGAGTGGTTAAACAACTCCAGTCAACTGCCAGGCACTACTGGAGAAAGATACCCTTTTATCTTTCTGCCTCATACAGCATTCAGAAATACTGCTGCTTAATGTTCTGCAGTATGCCCTACAGGAAAAGGGCAACTGCAGAAAAGCCCTGAATTGCAAATGTATCCAGGCCAGGCCTTATTCTGAATTTTTCTACTATACAGCCGCTGTTTGGTTTTAGCTGCCTCCCTCCCACCCTACCCCCCAAATCAGAGTTTCACACAAGGACAGAGGAGATCTGTAGTTAGAGGGAAAAGTTAGGTTTATTTATTCTCAGTGACAAGCTGGATAACGGCTGCATGTATGAGCTGGGAAGGAGAAAAAGGAAGGGAAATGGCTGAAGTGCGTTGGAGATCTTACTTTTTGTCTGTAGGCGTGATACTGCCATTGACTGCTGTGCTGTCTGCTGCCTGGATGGAGGTGGATCCTGTTTCCTGGAGGGGATGGGGAGGGGGGAGAGGAAATAAAAGGTAGAGTGCACAGCTTTAGAGGAACTGCAAGTCCTCATGACAGTAAGGAAAATCCATCAAAACCAAGATTTGCCTTACCTCTTCACAAACCTTCAGCTTCTTTGTGATGGCTTGATAGCAGACAGCTGGCTGTACGGGGAAGACAAAGCATTCAGGGAAAGGACAGTGCTGTTTTGCTCTGCTGAGCAAAGAGACCATGTCCTTACTACATAGAAACAGGCAGCTCACCCACCCATCACCATCTGCAAAGCATGAAAACTCTCAGGCTTCCCTCAATGGGAGAAAATAAAACCAAAAACCTATTGCAACATACTAAGCTCTTCCTTTCCCACCCTGCCCCAGCAATTCAGCCTGCCTTCTGATACAGGTACCGCAAACTCCTCTCTGTAGTTCATAAGACAGGCTCCTCTAGAGGTAAGGATCCAGGGCATCCCTACCCTCACATCTGGCCCAAAGAAAACAGAGATCTCTAAACCTGCCATAGAGCACCTTGCCTCATATCTACGCTCAGTATGTCAATGCAGCTGTGGAAGCAAAACCTTATTAATATGAGAAGGCATGTGGCTTTCAACAAACGTTAAAGTCAAGGCTGCTCCTTCCCATGCTGCTTATTGTGAGCTTGTCTAGATTAAAACTGTTATCTGCTCTTAATCCTTCTGGCTCTGCCCAGATCCTCAGTTAGACATAAATCCTTTTTCATTTAATTTGATCTCTCCTTTTCCTCCTGATGTTCACTGCTGAAGATAAAATCCTGCAAGGCTTCTGACTCTCAGGAGATAAATTGGCTATATTTTACATGGAGCTTTTCTGGTCCTGGAAATTCTCCTGCCATATTCAGTTAATCGACAAGTTCATCCAGATGAAGGAACTGGTAGGACAATCATTAAAGACAATCAAACAACAGGGTTTTTAAACAGAAAAACAGCTTTGCCTGCCCCTCAATGTTCAAACTACAGAATTTACTACAACAGATCTGTCAAGTCCTTGGTGCTAGATAATCTTTAATTACTTAAACTATTCACTGTACCCAATGCTAAATCATTCTAAACCTTAAGGTTAGGAAGTAATTGAACTATAAGATTGCATGTGAGAATCTAATTGCCACTAGCCCCCAAAAAACAGAATTTCAGAGCTCTTTACACGTACTCCTCGTACTTAGAACCAACAAAGGGCAGGATGCCAAGCTAGACAGACCAGCAGAATGATCCTGTCTGCCAAATCCTCACCTTCTCTGTCTGGCTCAGCAGGAAGTGATGAAAGTGTGGATCACTGTCCTTCACAGGCTACAACGAGAGAAAGTACAGGCTCAGAAACATTCCCAGAGTCACTGAGCAGCCACAGCACAATTCCCTTGTTCTCCCACGATGCATCAGAACAATAGCTTAAGGTGGAAAATATAAAATGTATCAGCTGTATCAAGCAGCCTGTTTCAATTAAGCAGTTTACATTGTGTTTCATTCTCAAAACCAAAGCCATTCAAGTCAAATTCCTCATTTTTGGACATCTGTAGGAAAACCAAAGATTATGAGCAAGATTAACATGGGAGGAAGAGATCTCATATCCCACTGCTTCTTCTTCCCAAGGGAATGAAAACACTTATTTTCCAGCTTCCAAGGAACTCCTTAAAACAGCATTCTGGGGACTGGCTGGAGATTACACCTAGCACTGCCACATGCTAGGCAAACCCGTATTAAGAGCAACAAGGACTGTAGGCCCAGGTATCTCACCTCCCCGATGAGCATCGTATGTGCTAGCCTACAGTCACGCTGCTCTTACTCTGACAACTTATTTATTTATGAACAAAAATGAAAGGTTTCCAAAAGCTGCTTATGAGGGAAATCAAATGAAACCACCCCATACGATAGTATCCAGACAGGGAGAGACCTTAAACGTTATCTCCGCCAGTTTTTGGAAGCCAGTCCCAGAAATACTTTTGAAACAAGAACTGCAAAAATGAGTGCAGCAAGTTAAGTGTGAATCTGCAAATGGTTCCACAAAGACTGAAATCTCTTTTCCCAGCATACTACTAAACTGCCCAGGACATTGTCTAGTTTTCTTACACTACAGAATGACAGAATGAGAGCGTCTTATTTTGTTCCTACAGGAGGAAGAATAGATCTCACTATTTTACAGCTCAGATAAAAGGTTCTAGATTTGCTTCCACAAACTCAGTTCCTAGATGGCATATGTTGTAAAGTTTCTCACCTCACTGACACTTGGCGGCCATTTAAATCCAGCCACTGTTCCAGTCATCACTCTCTTCACTGTACTTGACTCTGGAATTGTGAGGTCCTGAGGAGATAGAAGGAGGATCAGAAAGAGCTTACAACCTGGGTCAGTGGCTGGCCACAGCATGTTGATTGTATGAGCACACATACAGAGTTTTGAAAAGCACTACAAATGCCTTCCACTTCACATGCCTTTCCATGGAGAGTTCACATTTAAACACACAGTGTATTATCAACACAGGTGAGGTGAAGAAAACATGAACTGCCAATGAAGGAATTCAACCACAGTTATGGCTTCTGGAGAATCCATTCTTCATATGCAAGAGGAATCACTGCACTTGTGTAATCATGCAAAGAGCAGAGAAGCAAATGAACACACTTGATCCAGCATTTTCCTCTGGCGGATGCAAAACGCTAAACAAATAGGTGAAGAACATCACCACAGTCAGAGGTCTGAACTCTTCTAATCCTCCTATCACAAAAAAAGTAGCCTACTTGTTAACAGGAGAACCTTCAAAGCATGAGGCCAATAGTCACATCTGCTCAAGTTTGCAGAATCCGTGAGACAGAAACTGGTATGTGAACTGCCCCATTCACTCAACAGACCCTGATTTGTAATGTCATGATAATACTTAACGCAATGGGTTTTTTTTACTGTCGAGCAGATTAAAATTTATCTTTCTTATTTCCCCAAGATATATAGGCTAAAATAGGTCTTTATGCTATAGGTCATAGACATACGCTACAGACATATAGGTCTGTAGGCTGTATGAAGAGAACGTGCAGGACTTCTGCATAGTATGTGTTATCTTCCTGAAACGAGGTTCAGAAATGGAATCACATTATCTCCCCTCCAAAATTACTTCCTGAAAATGCACAATATACCTTAGTGTCCACGCAGAACCACAACAGAAGAGCACTGTTTGCAAAAAAGGTAAGAGCAAGACTCCTGGAGGTAACTCAGATTGATGCAACTGTTTCATCTGTTAGCAGGGACAATTTAGACATCAGTCTCCAACCTTCAAGTGTCATTTCAGCCTAGGGAGAGCCTTGCATACTAGAATTCTCCCCTTAGAGACTATGCTGCTCTTTCAACTGCTAACGCATGGATGAAGCCTGCTCTGATATCTATGAAGTCATGTTGGTCCTTTGAAAATATTCATATAAGCTTAAAAATGAGAGTGTTTGAATGGTCATGTATGCCTACAAAGCGTTTCTAGATAGAGCACACCTCAGCAATAACGGGATCCTTGAATTTTGTGCATCCTTATTACTTGGAAAGACAGAATTTGGACTGTCATGGGGCAAAAACCCCCAAATCCCAACACTGCAGTAATTCAGAACAGCGACATAAGTGTTTTCTACCCGAGGGCTAAGAATTTGGGGAAATTATGAGAACCAGGCAAGAAGACAACAAGATTTTAAAATTATTTCACAGGCTGAAAAATAGTATTAAGGCAGTACTGTTATATTTTCACGGCAATTTCTTTAATTGTCAGTACATTACTTCCCAGAAGCTATAAGGCTACTTTCCTACATTAGCCTGCTTATTTTCATGGTCTGTGGCCAGACATTTATCACATAGCTGGCCACCTCTTTGTGATAAACTGTTTAAAACCACTCCACTTGCAATTTGCCGGTAAAATAATTTCTACTACCACAATCAACTCACTCAAAGCGCTCTGATGCCCTGAGGTAGCTGATACAGTAAAATCTAAGCATGCAATGTGTCAGCACGATCAGAATTCTCCCAGCCATTAGTTTTGATCAATTTTGGAATGAATCTAACTCAAAGACACAAAAGCATTTTGCCAGTAGAAAAAAAGGCCCCATGGCTTATTGTAACAGAAATATGTGAAGATACAACACGCTAATAGCAAGACACTTTGAAAGGTGAAAGTATGTTGCTGGTAAAGTGTTTTCCTGCATCAGTCAAGTCACAAGTTCTGTAATTATTAGTAAGAATTCACAAATATGCATCCATTCCTCCCCTCCTCCAACTCCCCCCCCCAAAGGAGAAACTGATGGGCTCTGTTGTACAGCTTGATTTAACAGAATTTGGCTCTAAAAAAAAAAAAAAAGCCAGATTTCCTTCATAGCTAATATCTAAGATGATCAGCTGCATTTTACTACATCAAGAAAGAGTTTGCTGTTCAACCAGTGAAGGCCTATCCATTCACAACTTTGGAGATCAAAGACTACCATCTTGACTTGCATCCTGAAGTGCACTGAAAGCAAAGATTGTGAAGCACAGCATAACGTGATCCCTTTGAAGCACAGGTGAGCAAGCAGGCTGCCGCACGGTGTATCAGCTGAAGTCTCCCAATGGTCTTCAGGTGTAGTCTCCGATGGAGCATGTGCATTGCAATAATCCACTGAAAAAACTATCCATTTGGAAAAGGAAGATCTGGACCACAACAATGAGTTCCACAATAAATAAAAAGGCTGGAACTCTAGATGAGGGTAGACAAAGTATTGGCGGCTATCATTGCTGCCACAACATCCAGAAATAACAGGGAAGTAATGGGGATAAAATAATAATGCTCCAAGGTTGGACCTTTATAATGGACGATGGAAATATATCCTATAGCATAGAAGCTGAAATGAATACAATTAATTCTTCTGGTGGATTCCCCAGGCTACAAGAGTTCTTCTTTAAGCCCTAGCCCTTAAGAATACCCCACCCTCTGTAACTACTGAGGGTGAAGCTGAATGACTACTAATCACTTAATCACACAAAGCAGATGAGATGGGAGAAGTCAGGAATCAGATGAAGACCCACATCTCTTCACTAATCCTTCCCACACAAACTGAAGTTGAGGGATGGCAAGATGAAAGGTGGTGCCTCATGATACAGCTCTCAAGCCCTTTCAAAGATATGAATAGAGCCACTCAAAATAACTAACTGGTAAAAATTACAGGAAGAATCAACAATATGATTGCCAAAGGTATTAGGCAGCCAAATGGTTTAGAAGTAGTAACATGGAACAGCTTAAAAAAAMCTGATACGGAACTGACTCTTCCTGCTGGCCTGTTAGTCAAGGTGCCAGTCAACCCTAAAGTCCATCTGCAAAGTCCACAGGGCACTGGCGGACATGCACAACACAAACCTTCTCATCCTTGGGTGGACGCCCCCGCTTTCGGGGGCTCTGATCCTGGGTTCTTTTCAAAGGTGATTTTGATCCTCTCTCTGACGATACAGAAGAGACCCTCTTTTTTCCTTCCCCTGTGCCCTTCTTCAACTTCCCTTCAGACAAACTGGCTTTGCGTTTCTCTTCACCAGCGGATTGCTTGCCTCTTTCTTCACTGGAATTACGTCGATTCTTCTCTTCATTGGAGTTATGGGAAGACGCCTGAGAGATTACAGAATAGAAGATGGTAAGGAAAGAAGAGAAGAGCTGGAATGATTTTCATGCAAAACCAAGGATGTGAAGGACCCTGTGCTGCTAACTATCAAGCAAAACAGCAGCACAGTAACTTGAAAACTAGATATTTGTTAGCCCTTTGAAGTCAGTGAGGGAAGTTCCTGGTTAGTTCTCCTGCAAAAACACACTGGTTTAAGTAAACAAGTAAGAGAACAGGCCACTTGAAGACTTGCTGGGAGTGCGTGCACATATATGTGCTTCCAATACACTAAAGACAAGATTAACAGATACCAAATTCTAGCCCAAGACTTCAGACTGATTTACTAAATCATCATGAGCAGATCAATTAGCCTCTTCAGTTTCTCCATCAGTTTAACAACACTTTTTTTCCCCACCAGACAAGATTGAATGGGGAAGAAGAGATGACAGGAAAAAAAAAAAAAAACCACCAAAGAAATGAAAACAAACCCCTCCTCAACTTGCCAGAGGCAACAAACTCCTTTCACATAAAAATGCATCTGACCATCATTCATGCCAAGACTTGTTTTGATGCACACAGTAAAAAAGAACCCACTCACCTGGTCCTTGCCTTTGGTTTTTCTAAGAAACTCCTCTACAGCATCCACGGCTTGCTGGAAGCGCTTACCCTTGTTAATCTTTATCATTTCCTCTTTGTGAGGATGATAAGGCTTCAGCTGCTCCACTTTGATCCAAGCACTAGAAACAAAAAAGAAGTTAGTTATATTCTCCAAACAGCAACTTTCTCAACCATCCCACTTTTAGAAGCACACAGATACACCTTTTTCTCCAAAGCAACTGACCAAGTTGCTCTCCAGCCCAAACTCACTTGCTTTCTACAACCTGAAGGGCTATGATTTCTGCATTCACTGAGAACCTTCTTCTGACACTTTTACTTAGTTTCTCTCTCGAGTTTCGTATCCTCTCATGCTAGCAGAGCTCTGCTTTGAGTGTTATTCATATTCTCTATCAGCAAGACAGCTTTTGGATGTGATCACAGGTACTTGTTTAGAACGAAGGCAGTCTAGTGACTGCTCTTGTATTACCAGGAGGAACACCCACACTCATATGTCTCCACGTAAGATAGCCAATAATATGAATCTGCTCGAGAGGTTGTTGAAAGCAGAAGCCACATAACAATTCTAAGCCATCAATCCCTTGTTCAAACATACTGTGCACGCGCAAGTGTCTCCAAAAACTGAAGAAAAAAACAAAATTACATATTTCACAATAGAGCTGACCACAAATAAAGTGAGCGCAAACACCACAGCTCATTGCTGAACATATTTCTGATGTACCTTGATATTCTGCATGAAAACAATATTTTCACTTTTGAGGAAAAAGAACCGTTTTCTTCACTGTTGATATTTTAAGATAAGCTGGTACAGTAGCAGAGTATTAACCTGACTATGAGGAAACTCAAATGACTTCCCTGTTTCCACTGCTGCTAAATAGGACTTCTTGACATTTACCAAATGGTTAAGAGGTCAAGTACAGAGTGACAACTCCACTTTCCTTCAGGTTGACAAGCTCTTCTACCACTCCTTTGCTGAGGCTTAGGAGAATGCCTTTGCTTTCAACATTCCTTGTGGCTCTCGCAGAGATTAAACTACTTTCCTCTCCCTCCAAATTCAAGCCCAGGCTTATCAGCCACACTGTTACAAAGCTATTTCCATCGTACTGAAAACAGACCTGTGTAAGTTTTAGAAAAGCTTTTCCTGAGCTAGGATAGCCAACAGTGCTTCTTAGCATAGAGCTGCCCAGCACACAATAAAAACCAGTCAAACTTATTTTCTCTGGTCCCAAAACATCTCTACRTTACAAACACTGACTAGCCATGATTATAGGTTTTAAATATTCTCCAGTGCGGTCTAGCTCCTGCAAGCAGGTGAGGTGGTTTAATAGCTGCCTTTTCAGACACTGTAAGCATCATGTCATACAGCTAAACTGAACATAAAGGTGAAAACAATAATAATGATAATAATGCTTTGCTGGATCTTGCTTGTCCTCTCTTCACAAAGTAGTAAAGCCCAGTAAACTCTTTAAAACTTCATGGAAATCTTTCTCTTCAGTGGCATTAGCCATTGTCTGTATACAGGAATCAACTTGCTTAAGGTAGACTGAAACTTTTTGCATTGCATTGTAGAGATGAGGCCTCCTGCTAGAACTGACTGCAAAAAACGCTAGCATCCTTTCCACGCTGCCAGTATAACCTACACCATGATTCCACCACAGCCTGGAAGCAGAACCCAGTACTCTTTTGCACCCAAAGCTGAATCATTTTGCTTAGTTTACATCTTCGTCATGACTTAACACAATGTAACAAGTCAAATCATTACTTTCAGACTAGAGCCCACCGTCCAGCAGCTATTCAGAGAATCCCTCCCAGCTGCCCAGGCTTCATAGTGAAACATATCTTAAAATTCTCTTATACTGTAAAGCTCTTCTGTGTGGCACTCAGTGACAAAGCATCCCTAGGTACTAGACAACATCAGCTCATGAGAAGCCTTTCGATTATGTATATAAAGGAAACGAAATTCTGGAGTACATTATAATAAAGCATGTTAAATGTTGTTGTCAGACTTGAATTTCTAAATAAAAATAACTTTTTTTCTATCAAGGCATTCTCTTAGGTTTCTGCACATCCTATCCCTCCTCACTGCACATGTTCATTAGCTTCCTTTCTCATTACTTTTCCTTTGGCATGGAGAAAGTCTGAAGCACAAAGCTTTCTGGCTCCTGGCTTCAAAGGTACATCTTGGCACTTGTGATCCCCCAGGACAAAGAGCTAGAGATCTCGGAGACAAACTAATAAGTGAAAAACAGTTTTAAATGCTGCCTCAGGGTTACAAATAAATTTAAAAAAATTAACAAAAACAAACAATCAAACAAACAATTGGTTTTTTGCTTTCCAGTTTATTCTTTGTGTGTCACCTACCTGGACAACCTTCTGTAAGATACAAACATGTCTTTTGACACCAGATGTCCATAAAGCATTTGCATGTAATGTTTCAAACACTTGAAAACAAAAGAACTTTCCACCAAACAAAATCATTCATGTTTATACACAAGATCTCTCTCTGTTAAGCAATAACCTCAAAGCCAATGAAGGCCAGTATTTAGATAAGGTGTCTAGGATGCAACATATAAAAAGAACTACTATTTCTCTCCTGACTCAGCAATGAATTAATGCCCTAGAAAAGCATTAGTGACATTACATTACTGAAGATGTCATATTTAAGATGAAATTGTATTCATACTGCTGCACAGAGTCATCTGGTATCTGTAAAGAATGGGCTAAATGGAAAGTGAAAAGATGTAAAGAAGATACTTGTTAGTAATGGGTTTCTCTGCTCATTTCCTCATACCCTTCCTCATCCCCTCCAAAATATCATTCTTATAAAACCACTACTCATGTAAAATCCATGTTATATTCATGAACAATAACCAAAACTTAGAATGCTTGTAAAGCAGAGGCAAGTACGAATGTGACCTGGAGCTGCATGGAAAACACTGGCACAGAAGAGATGCTACCACAGATACCAGATTCAAATCCATGATACGAGCTTAGCACGGGCAAGGAGACCTTAAAAGCTCCGACTTTTTAGCCACTCTTCCAGTCTAAAGACATCAATTCCTAATGATAAATTGGAGAAATGAAAGTGGAGGAATATCCAAACACTCACTTTTTGCAAGCCTTACTGTTAGGGATAGAAAACGGTGGCACTGTATCTCCAAATTTGTATTACTTACTTCAGTCTGGGAAAAATTTCATAAAGTTTTACACTGTAGCAGTTTAGATGCCCACACTAAATGCTAACACAACCGATTTTGAAAGTCAAAAGAAAATTGCTTGGTTATTTACAAGCCCAGTGTGTACAAACACACAACAGAGAAATCAAGATGGGTTTCCTGCTGTTAAAAGGGAATGCCCCAATTTTCATCAGTAAAACAACTCAAATGGCTGAACTCTGGAATTTGATATGTAAACTTCTTAATGGAAAAAAAATACGAAAATGACCACACTAAATTAGAATAAATGTCCATGCATCTAAAAGGAGAGGATACTTAGCAAAAGAAAACAAGCAGCAGGGCAAATACTGAAAGAAATTCTAAGTATTAGATTTTTCAAATATGTGCAATAAAAAAAAAATTTGCAGAGTACTTACACATCCAATAATATCAGTAAGAGGTGGAAAAGTTTTGACTATAGTAATTTTCAGCTATGGCACTCTGCCTACAGCAATGTCTAACAACATTCCAGCTGGCTCTGCTATACAGCAGTTTGACTACAGCAACATGGAGTTCTGCATGGGATAATGTGCCCAACTGAGAAACACCAGCAATGTAAACTTAAGGTAGTTTACTCTGACAACTTAGCCTCTACTCTCTGGCTCCTCAGATTGCCAGAGTACCACATCCAACACCTGGCAAACTTTAAGCAAGTGTTTTCTGATGTCAGGCCCTGAAAGAACATTTTAGAAGGGCTACACCCAGAAATTTCTCTCCTTGAAAACCAGGGAGAACAGTGGCAGAAGAAGAGGGTAGGTGTTTGCATCCCAACAGGATATGGAGGACGGGAAGGCAATGAGTGCTGTGCTAAAATCACTGTGCCTGATGGAAATAGGCTGCAGATTATTATACTCATCTTGGATTGCAAGCTTCCTCTAATTTTTCCTTAATATATCAAGTCAGGAAGTGCCCCTTGATCCCACCACATTTAGTGAGACTATTTAGTTTTGTACTGATGCTTCAAAAAGGTGCTATGAGTAAGAATGGACTGCTCCAGCTTCCTATTAAGACTTTGATATACATGACTTGCAAGACCATTTGGCTATTACAGAACATCTAAGGGGGGAAGAGGGTGGGGAGGTGAATGTGTGTGTTTGTACATACATTTCTGATGACTGCAGGACTCTCCCTAGTACTTCTACGAAACATAGTAAAATGATACCTTCAAAGCAATGATTTTTTTTAGTTTTGACAATGTGATAATGAATTCCCAAGCAGGCCATGAAATGTAAGAATATTTTGAACTGGATGAAGCACACCAAGAAAGATTTGTAGACTATGGGCCTGCCAGTCTATTAGTTCTAACTACTAAAAGCAATAAATGCATGTACAGAGCAATGTGTAAGTTCTTACTTTGCAGTACTTGACTACTGGAATGATCTACAAAGACTTCCTATGACAAGACTGTAGCTTGGGAAATAAAAGGCAATCTTAAAAACAATCTGAAAAGCACAGTTAGAAACACAGATAAGAGGTCAAAGTTCCACTGCTATTTAGAAAGACTAAATGAAAATTGTTGTTTATACTCCCATAATTGGATGTGTTACATGCTTGCCAGGTCTATGGGCAGGAAACATCAACTCTTCTTGATTTTAGATGAAGAATCCTTCTAATGTGACTTACCCTGAGAAGAAACACTCAGGAAGAACTCCTAGGCAGAGTAGAAAAATCTCCTTATCAATTTGGAGAACAAGTTAATAAGAGACATGACATGAGTAGGTGCATCACAATTAAGGCCATCACTTAGAATAGGACATGGATATCATATTACTACTATGAACATCAAGGCGGCTTTCACTGTAGTAAAGCATAGGTGTACTTCACAGTTTAAACAAAAAAGCAAATTCTTCTTCCACGGGTAGAGAATCCTCATCTTTCAGAAAACTCATTTCTTTGAAAGTAACAGAAGCAACCAACTCCACCAACACAATAAACATAAGGAGCATAGAGCTCAGTTAGGAAACTTTATCAAAAGCCAGGTCTTAGAGCACAGTCTGAATACACTCATGCTCTCATTTTCATGTCTTTGGCCAAAACTACTCACAGCCTTCCAGTTAATGTATTTTCTTAGTCACTGCAGCATCGCACTGGGCCAGTAAGTATTAGTATTCAATTCACAGGTAAAGAAAAATGCATTTTCTTCTGTGCTGTATCCTAAGCTCTTCAGGATTTCACAAATAACCAAAACCTATCTCTACACTACACTAAAACCACTTCCAAACTCATCAGTATGTTTTTATTGACCCATCCACTCCGCTCAGATGCATGCACACCAGTTCTTACTTCTAAGCAGCTTTCTCCTTAATCTTTGGTATGGCAAACTGGAGCCACATAAGTCAGGAGGAAACAATTTTTAACTAGCCTGAAACGGTGGCATTTCTGGCCAGAGCAGTCACCTGGGAATCCTCAGAAGAAAATAAGACTATCAAGTCTGAGATTGCCTACCCATCCACAAATTGGCTGGCAACCACCCTCAGAAGTTTGAGAGGGATTCTACCCAGCAACTAGCACCACCTTCACCTTACACACACTGTACAATAGGCAAGTATCTTCTATCCAGATCCTTACCTGTTAAACCTTGACAGAGTAAGGCAATAATAGAAGGGCTGTAAAAATGGATCAGTGGTATAGTAATGTCACCTTACAAACCTCAAAGTGGCAGAAAGAGCGAAGCGCTAGAAAACAGAAGCAACGTGCACTAGAATATCAGTATGAGTCAGTGTACTCATCGCACCATGGACTACAGCCAGTGATGGAGCTTTGCATCCTCCTATTTGTCATGCTGTTCATTATGTAGAGTAGTAACTAACATTTTGTTAGTTACTTATTTCCACTTACTGTTTATACACACCTAGAGAAAAGTATTTGCAAAACACATCAGTTTACTTGCACAAAATAAGTAAAAGGATTTTCTCTTCATGCTCACATTTTAAGTGAAATCGTTTGAATTTTTACTGATCTGGTTCGTTGATTATGCTCGGAGATAAGGATTTTTTCAAGCAGCACACTGGTTAGAACAGCACAGTTCTAACCAGCACACTCTTAAGGTTCCAAGTCAGGACAGAATAGGCACACAAGCTTCTCTCTCTTCTGTCCATCAATATTATTTTAAAAGAAGAACAAAGGGGATAGTATTTATGTCTATTTAATTTTCAGGTAGGGTATGCCAGTCAAAGCGAGCAAATTTCTAAATCATGATTATCTAGCAGGAGATGATTAAATTTCACAAGCTGGAGGTGGGGAGGGGGAGACACGACAACGACCACGCTACCTTACTGTGCCAGATGACTGGATTTTCCCTAGCCAGAGTTCCAGAATCGCATAATAAATCCCCATTATTTTGCAGCTCTGAACTCTTCATTTGCAATCATGCTGCTAATCTCAGCTACAGTACCCCAGATGTATGACCACTTTTTCAAAACTTGTCTTAATACAAAACATCTCTGTATTTGATTCAATACCATGAAATATAAGAATTGAGAACAAACAATCAGGATAGAAATAGTCCATCTCCTCAACTTTTAGAACTTGATTAGCTCAAATAACCATGTTTAACACCACCACAAAACACCCTCTGTCCTCAAATCAACCTTCACCTGCCTTACGTTACTAGAGACCCAACAAACGTTCCTATTAGTACGCAGCATTCACTTCTGCTCCATCAAATTTAGCCCTCGGTTCTTAATGGAAAATTGTTTTTAAATACTGAACAAAAATAATTTAGCAGTCGAATATAATTTCCTTAAGAAACATCCATTAAATGGTCTCAGTTCTTGTTACCTTTTTTCCAAAAAGAAAGGGGTTTTCTAGTCTTCACAGATACTTTTAATTTTCTCCCTTACTGCATGACTTAATGCAAAATAGCAGAAAACAAAGTGAAAAACTGAAAAATTAGCAAAACAATTTTCAGTTTCATGAAATACCCAAGTTTTCAGGTTTTGGGGTTTTTTTCCCTAGTTTGTAAGTATCTAAGTCTAAGACAACTATGATTCTGATTGTGTGTTTGGAATCAATAAATTCTGTCTTGCAAAACCGTAGTCTAGAACAGTTTTGGCTTTCCTAAACTGTAAAGTCGTCCCAAAGCACAGCAAGAATGTTTTCAGCCATCAGGTATGACAGTATATTCTTTCACAAATGACAAGCATATAGCTGTTTTATTTTTCTGGCAGAAAAACAAATGAATACTCTTAGCTGTACCTTTCTCATACATGGTTACATGTTAAATCTAATCCAGTCACGTCACACCTACTCCCCTAAAAACAGCAAGCTATGAAGAACTTTCCTTCACAGCAGCAACTAAAATCCTAACATGATTGAGTACGTAACTCTTTACAGTCTTCACACACCCACGAGCGGCTATAGCATGCAATAATAGCTGATTTTTTTTTGTGTGTAGATCAAAGACAATCCTTTGCAAAGCTACACTGCACTGTGTTAAATATTTCTTCCATGAAAGATCCATATTATACGGCACAGTATTTTCACCAGATGAAAATAAGCAGGTACATACTGATCTTCTGTTCCAAAAAACTTCACAAAGAAGCACTTTTTTCCACGAGGTTTCTTCAGATCTTTAGGTGGATTAACAATCTGAAGGTGATTAGAAGTGAAAGTTAAAAAGCACGTAATGAAAATTTATACTCTGTGATTTTACTGTCATGTGTTACAGCTATTGTAGATTCATTTTTTTTATTTTTTTTAAATCTGAGTAGGAAGAGAACTTCAATCTGTTAAAAGTCTTTCAAGTAAATACATAACCCATGTATTCCCTTAGATATGGGTATGCTGCAGCAGAGTTAAGTACCCAAACTCCACTGATATATCACTAGATTTGTAGTGAGGTTTTCTTCTCCCTATCCACATAGATAAGCTAGCAATCTTTTTTTAAATTTAGAAAGCCAAATGGCATTAATAAAAGCTTGTTCCACTTAGGTAACTTTTAAAATTTACATTTAAAGCTTTGTCTTTACTCCCAGAATAGCTTGCTTATAAAGTTTAAAATATTAGTCAAGAGAAAAGCTGTCATTCAGTTACACAGGTGACACCTGAAAGGCTGTGGGGGAGCCTGGACTTAACCTGATCAATAACCAGAGTGAAACCAAACATTTATTGTTGTCAGCCACATTGACAATACTTTTCCCTGCCGCATGCTGTTATCTCAGCATGCTTAGTCCTCATACCTACACCAAAAATAAAAAAAGTTCTTTCAGAGAAGTAGAAATAATAAAAATGGCACATATCATTCAATTCTTTTTTTTAAATCTTTTCAGCCTTTCATCAGAAAAAAACCCAACCAAACCAGAAGAGAAAGTTCAATTACTCCCTACCCCCAGATTTATTACTCAAAAGCATAGCTCTAGAACAGTATCATGAGAAGCCAGACTCTCTATTTCTGTTATTTAACACAGAGCATTTAACCAATTTACTATGGGAGGAAAGAAACCTGTCTTGCAGAAAGTGACAGGGATTAAGTAACTAAATCTGGGAAACACAGTTCCAGAGCTGGATGAACTGCTCTGTGTTGCTTTTCATTCCATCTGAACTAACAGATGTTAGTGACAGGCTGAACTTCTAGATCAGTCCTAAACTAGTTCACAGTTCAGATTTGTGGGGTGTGTATTTAAAAAAAAACAAAACAAAAACCCATATATTAATCTTTAACTGAAATGCTTTCAGGCAAAGCTTTCTCTGTGCAGAGGAAAAAGCAAAAACAAACAAACAAAAATCAAGAAAGCAATAATAAAAATAAAAACAAACCAAACCTCACCTTTCCTGGCCATGGAGGATACCGGCCCAGCTTCCCCCTAGAGAAAAAAGAAAGTATTAGGCACTAGAACCAGAGAAAAAACAACTATCCCATGACTAACTTTTTGCACTATGTCACATTTTTCATATTAAGAGAGTTATAACTTACAGTCAAAACCTACCGTGAAAGGCAAGACGTGCAGCTGACACACAAGCATTCTATTGTTAGATACCTGCACCTAAACTAAGCCTCTGACCAGTCTGCACGAACTCGCTGGACTACCAGAATTTAAGTGAACAGAACAGCAGCAGCATAGCTACTGCCTGGAAGATACAGTGCTATAGTGCTTATTACTCTTGTAAGACTAGATATTCCCTCTTAAGCAACTGAAAAAAGTATTGATGCGGGCAATCAAACCAAAGTTCAAGTTGGTAACTCATATCCATCCAGACAGAACAGTCTAGTGAGCACCGATTTCCAGCTCAGAGAGCTGAGATTCTTAGAAGTTGTCAGAGGAAAGCATTGCTGGCAGGACCCCCTGAACAGGTTTTCCATTATCACTTTCTTCAGGTGCTCGCCACCACAGTAAGACGTGCTAAAGATATAAAAGAGCCATAACAAAGGCAGAAAAGTTTATTTCCTACGCTTGCAAATGTTTCCATTACGAAAACTATGCAATTTTGTCACAGAGGAGGAAGAGACACATTAGTCTTAGCCCTCAGCATGGTGGCTTTAACATTATCTTACCCTTGTCATTTACTCGGGCTGCAGTACTCTCACAAAACCTTATCAGCCATTGTCTTGCAAGAGACTGGCAAAAAACTTGTGGAGCCCGCCAGCTCCTGAACCAAAAATTCTCAGCAAGTGGCACTGCAGCCCCTCCTGAGATGGCAATGCTACACAGACGATTCAGTAGCGATGGTCAGGCGGGAACACTACCAAGAGCTGTAACCATGACCGTGTCTCATATTTGACGCTTCCATTCTTGTACTGAACAATACATTCATCAAAGCCTTTCATATGTTACTGCCTTATTGTTACAGTTCTTCTGTGATGGCTGTAGGGATAGTACCTGTCCAGGTTGTCATGTACAGAACTAAAGCAGGATAATCTGCATTCCAACACTGAGACCAGTGCACTTCCCAAATCCTCGTTTGAAAAAAAAAAAAATTTGCTAAAAGGAACCAATCTTTACTTACTTTGCTATATAAATTAGACAACTTCACAGCACTGTCAATTTTTCAGATGAGAAACTGCAGTTGTCACAGCCTGGAGCACGCGCTTCTTTTTATCTGGGATATAAATATAAATGCATGCACTTGTGTGTTGGGGATTAGCTATTTCTTGCAAGTCCTAGCAGGACACCCTAGCCTATCAAGCATAGTAGAGCCCATGCACTTAAAAATCAGCACTTACAGGGCTCGATGGAATCCCCTCAGTTCTCCTGATCAGGAGATACAAAATCACAGTGCTCTGACTATTTGAGGGTAAAACTGGGGTGACAAGAGGAAATGGCTTCTGTGAGCTTCAACAGGGACATCCTAACCTGCAAAAACCGGCTGTTTTCCCGGATTGTTGTGTTTCTTCATTAAAGCACGGCCAAGAAATGGTATCGTTGGTCTCCCTAAGCACCTACTAACTTATTTATGTCCCTTCCCACCTCCCTTGGGAGAAGACCGTATTTCCAACCGAGCCCCGCAATGATCGCCCCTCTGCCCTGCTCCCCTCACCCCCCTCCATCTTACACTGGTTCTTTTACGCGCCGCCTCCCGTTAGCCTCCGGTGCCCGCCCGGCTAAGAGCCGAGTCTGCCTCCCCTCGGCCCGCTCCGGCCCAGGCCCGTGGCCCCAGACTGCCTCCCGCCGCCGCCCCCCGCCCCTCCTCACACCGCCCCCGAGGGACGGCGGCGGCGAGACCCGCCGCCCGGGCCGCGGCCCCGCCGCCGCCTGCCCTGCCAAGCCCCTCCCTCCCCGCAACCACACCCTGGAGTCCCCCGCGGCTACGGGGTGACAGCGCTCGGCCCAGCCCGGCCCGTCTCGGCTCCCGCCGCGCCGCGCTCCCCCGGGCCGGGCACAGCCCCGCCGCCGCCCCGCCTGCGGGGCCGCCTGAGGCCGCCACAGGCGGAGCCTCAGCCTCATTCCGCCAGAGGCGTCTGCCCCGCCGTCCACCGCCACCGCCTGCGGCCGCCGCCCCACGCCGCCCCGCCGCCGCCCGGCCTGCACCGCCACTCACCACACCAGGTCTCCGAGCCTCAGACTCACGGCCGCCATCTTACCGACAGAGCCACCAGCCGCACCGCGCAAGGCCTGCCGGGACAGGACGGCACCCGCCGCAGGGGGGAGGGGGGGCGGCAGCGGCAGCGGGGATTGGGCAGCCCCCGTCACGTGGGCGGGCGGGCTGTCACCGGCCGCTCCCCCGAGGCGTGACTGCGGCTGCGGCGCCGATTGGACGCGCGGTATCGTGATGACGTCGGGCTCGCACGGGGCGAGGGCCGGCCCGGGGGGCGGCCTGTCCCGAGCCCGCGCGGGCTCTCAGCGGCTCGCCCTGCCCGGCAGCCGCGCGGGGCAGCCGTGAGGAGAACCTCGGGCTGAGCACATCGGGTAAGCGGCCGTGGCGGTCAGGGGGCCGCTGCTGCTCTGCCGGGCCGCTCCGGCGGGGCGGCCCCCCCCCGTTGCCGGCGATGCCGGTGTTTGTGGCGGGGGCTTCCCTCGGCACCAAAGGGCGCTGTTCCCCGAGCGCCTGCGGCAAAGGTCTCTACAGCACCCCCGGGGCAAAGGGGGTTCGCCTTAAGGCGAAGGCTCCTCTTGCTGCCCTGGAGAACTGGCTGTCGGGCTGCCGACTCCTCGGGGAGCCTGGACACCAGGAGGCGCTTGTGACCTGCGCTTGGATCTCCCAGTGACCCCCCCTCAGGCCAAAGCAGGAGGTGGTGGGTTTTAGAACGTGGCCTGCGCTCCCTCCCCTGCTGCAGCAGCCAGGAGATGCCGTCTCCAGCCGGCTGTTGTAGACTTGCATCGGTTTTTCCTGATGACTTGCTGTGTTTGGTGTTGCCCTTCCTTTCCGTGCGTCTGACTAAGCCGATTTCACAACTTTTCAAGCACTCCTGTGTCCTCTGCCGCTCTGTGCCCCCTCAGAAACATGAATGTAGGTGCCTGAAAGGGCACGAGCTTGATACCTGTGCTGCACAGCCCTAGATACGAGCTGCCCACTCTGCACCCTGTAGTAAGTGGTCTAATTGCTCTGCTTTTTCTCCCAAATTTGGGTGGATTGAGGTCAAGTATCTTATTCTAGATTGGTGTTTGTAAATGTAATCAGTCCCAAGAGTTTTCAAGAGGTGCACCGCATTAGGAGAAAATGTCCTATTTTAAGAGCATTAACCGCCTTTAAAATGGGTGTTTTACTTGTTGTGTAGCACACACCCCCTGCCCCCCACTTCTCCCCCACACATTGATCTTGGCTGCTGACAAAAACCAGTCTCTGTATGCCAGAACGCCTTCAGTAAAGGACTCTGCAGCAATACTGGAGTGGATGTGTTTCCTTCAATATGTGATGGATTTAAAAAGAAAAAAAACCCTTCTCCCGACACGTTTCATTTACCAGTCTGTATCCAACGTCCAGGGGCTGATACAGCCAGACCTACGCGCTTTTCTACTCCTTAAACCCACGCTGCAGGCGGCGGCTCCTGCCCGCGCGGCCGTGGCGCGTCGGTGCTCCGCGGCCGGAGCGGGTCGTGCGAGGGGGAGTCTGTCTCCTCCCGGGGAGCGGAGTTACGAGACCCGGCTTCCGACTCCAGCCCCGGGCAGGCCTTCAGCATTGCTTTAATCTCTCTAAAACCCACCTGAGCGATTTACCCTCTGGCTTTGACAGTTCCCTTCCCCAGGGCCTGACACGGGGGAGTCTCTTCAAACAGATCTTTCTGTCCGGGGCTTTCGGTCACCGAGACCCACCTCAACCACCAGAACGTGCTGCTCCTCGGAGGCTGCCCAAGGCCCGGGCGGTTCAGCCGCCACTCGCCCGCGGCCACAGCGCGCGGCCTGCCGCCGCCTGCGGACGGGTTTTACCGGCAGGAGCGGGCAGCCTCGCCCGGCGCTGTTGCCCGCCAGAGCTGTTCCGAGCGCTGAGCGGCGGCGGGGCGAGCGGCCCCCCCGGGCGGCCGGGCCGCGGCACAAGCGTTCCGCCGCGGCACAAGCGTTCCGCCGCGGCACCGGCGCCGGGCGCGGCGGCTTCCGGGCGGCACGGGAAGCGGCGGCGGCGAGGCGGCCCGCGCTGTCGGCCGGCGCCATGGCCCGCAAGAAGCTGCACCGGCCCATCGCTGCCATGGCCAAGAAGATCCGCGAGTACCGGGCGCTGAAGAACCGGCCGCGGGATTCGCAGCGCTTCGCCCTGGACTACGAGACGATGCGGCGGCCCCTGACGCAGAAGCGGCTGCCGGTGCGGGCCTGGGAGGACGTGCGGAGCGAGAACCGGCTCTTGGCGCTGCTCTGCCGCCTGCCGCGCTTCGGCGTGGGCCGCACCGTCACCCGCAAGTCCTGGCTGTGGGCGCACGACGAGCCCTGCTACTGGGTCATCGCCAAGGTGAAGGCGGACTACACGGCCGAGGTAACCCCCGCCCGCCCGGGGGCTGCGGGGCCCCGGCCCCGGCGCCGCCCCCCGCCGCCGCCCCGCCGCTCCTGCCCTCAGCGGGGTCTTGTTTTCTTTGCAGAACATGGATCATGGAAGAGCCTGGGGCTACCTGACCTTCAGAGGTAAAACCGGCTTGTTTTCCTGCGTCGCGGTTTGGAGAGGGCATCTGTAGGCAGGGCCGGGGAATACCGTGTGCGGGGGCACGGGGGGTGGGAGAGCTGCAGGAGAACCGCCGCCTCCCTGCTTGGGAAGTTTGCTTTTCTCGGATCATAGAATCATAGAAGATCTCGAGCTGGAAGGGACCCATGAGGATCATTGAGTCCAACTCCCTGCTCCTCGCAGGAGATCTGCTAACGAGAAAAGAAGTTCTCCGTGTTGTAGCTTCAAGTGCGGGGATCTAGCCCTCACCGAATGCGTTTCTAAGGAACGTTGTGTGAGAGCCAGTGTAGGCTGACCGTGGGAAAGACAGCGTGCTAGCGGGATTAGATGGGGTGGCAGACTGTTTTGAGACTTCAAAGGCAAGACACAGAATGAACACGTGAGGGTATTCCAAGTAAAATCACCAGTAAAACAGGTGTGATGGCAAGTAAACTTACGTTACTGGGATTTTAAATTAAGATTTGGAGTTGAGTGAATTTCCCTTTTTAAAGCTGCTTCATATTAGGCATATGATTGTCACTTACTAGAGTTTCTGAAACATTTCTCATTCAAAGGTTTTAAAGTAGTTGGGTATTTTCAAGGTTAAATTTCCCAGGGAACCTTCATCAGTGTAGAGAGAAATTACGCTTGTTCCTTAGCCATGGAAACTGAACCAGAGAGAGATGAAGTGACATTTTAAATTAAGGGAATTGGAACCACTTGCCCGTAGTCCTTTCAGCCTGTTTATGTTTGATTTCCAAGGACAGAAGTGGGATCCCATAGTATACCAGGGAAGATACTGTCCAATCCTTTGAAAACTTCCTTTAGTATTGCCTGTTGTAGCATCTTTGATACCAGAAAGTTGACGCTGCATTTCCCAGAGGGACTTTGTTGTCAGTAGCGTTGTCCACTGGTGTTCATCATCTTTTCTCAGGCAAAACCGAGGAAGAACTGAGAGAGATCGACAAAGTCATGTACCATGACTGGCGTATGGTGCCCAAGCATGAGGAGGAAGCCTTCAAGAAGTTCACCCCAGTGCCAGAGGAGACCATTCGGTACCTTCCGTACCCACCTCTGCTCCGAGCCATGATCCTTGCACAGTGGCAGAAAGAGGGAAAACCAATCACAGAGGAGCCACTGATTGATCTGGAGAAGCTCACGGCCTCTCCCCTTCGGAGTGCAAAGAAAAAAGCTTCAGGGACGCCAGTATAAAGACTTGTTCTGTGTCCTGAGCTTCCCATGTGCTCTCACTGTGTTAGAAGCACGTCATCTTATGGAAGACCCCCTTGTCCACTTTGGTGTGGTGTATCCAGGTTTCCTAGCTTTCTCCCCAGCCCTGTACCGTCATCTCATCTGAAAAGAAAGATGCAGATACATTCAGATTTTTTTTTCCATAACTTTGGTCTCAGTCAGCAGAGGAACATTCTTGGTTCCCTGTGTAGTCTCTAAATGCATAGCTCCTGTCATCCAGCTGCAGTTCTTTGGAGCACAGTTTCCTCTACTGCCTGAAAATTAGATTTTTAAGAACATTTTTCAGATAATTTGGGTCCTACATAAATCAGAGAAAAATGACTGAGAATATCACGTTATTTCACAGAGCTGTGTACAAATGTATCTACTAACGAAAATAAATGTTTTCTTATTTGTGCAGCACAGTTCTAAGAAAACTTGGTATTTTTTTCAGTGCATGGAGATCATCATGACGTCCAAATGCAGAGTCATTAGCTTACCAAACACAGGCACAGCATCGGATTCCTCTTAACCACTGCAGAATCGTCTGGGTTACTTACATATGATGGCAATCAACACGGGAGGAACACAACTTGATTTTGGATCCTAAGCTTATCCAAAGCTACCCATCTTTTATTCCCAGAGATGGCTGTCAGGAGATAGAAGAAATCGTTTTAATTCTGGTGATGCAAAGTATACAGGATTGGCTCTTGCTATTTGAAGCCGATTGCAAATTACCACCTGTTCCTGTGCAGCATGTTGTGGTGAACATTACAAAAATGCAACTCCTTAGTGCAGTTCTTAGCGTTTCATGTTCTCTTGCGGTGGCTGGGGATTCTGCTGCTGTGTCAGGAACTGTTGGAGGGTCTGTTGTGGGTGGAGGGGGCACAAGAGCTGTTCTGGTCTGTAACCCTCCCCGCAGAAACAGCTATTTAGTTCTTTTGTCTGCTGTGGTAGGTAGGCAAGAGGTGCTGTTCCATTTGCTGCAGCATCCTGAAATCACAAATAGCCTGAAGGGATTTGCTGAGGGAAAACAAAAGCTGGACTCTCTGCCCTGCCCAGTGTGCATGGCAGGCCTGGGTGGGACAGGGGAATGTGTGTCAGGAAAAAGGCTGCCATCGGGCAGTAGCAAACAGATCGACATTGGCTACCTGGATTTCCATGGGGTTCCTCACCAGAGGCTCCCACAGGGTAAGAGGGAAGGTTTTTCTCATGAGTTAAAAGCTGGTCCTATGACAAGGCGCAAAGGCTGGGAAGAGGGGGCTCTTGTCCCTCTGTTGTGGCAGGAGCGCTGCAGGGCACGTGCCAGGGCTGGTTCACTGGCTTCAGAAGCAATGGGAGAGGCCAGGGGAGGGAAAATCCGGAGTGTTGCTAAAGGCACCAACAGTTTGAGGCTGTGAGACAGACCGCTGCAGCTGCTGGGAAACAGCTTCTCTGGTTTCCACGGCTTCTGCTGCCAGGTGCTGGGCTGAGCTGGTGCCTTATTGTCCATACCATGATTGAGGAGCTACTGAAGCAGCACACAAACTGGGGACAAGCGAGGTGGGAAAGGAGGCGTGGATGCGAGTTAGATGGGACGAGTAGAACAATCTAGTCCTCTGTTCTACGCAGCCAGGAGCTGAACACAACCCCAGCACAGGCAGTGCCCTCCCTGACGGGGCACAGGCCCACGGAGTCTGACCACCGTGGGCAGAGCCAAGTGCTGGTAACAGGGCCCACCAACAGCCCCAGACAGAACAAGAAATCACCCATGACCGGGGTCCACCCAGGGAGCCCAGCCAGGAGCAAAAGCAGATGGAGATAATACACCGTAAGGCACAGAATGATACAATGGCTTGGGTTGGAAGGGACCTTTGAAGATCATCTAGTCCAAACCCCGAAATCCAAGGGGTCCATATAGGAGCAGCTGGAGATAGGCACAGCTACAGCACAGCTCAGGCAAAGACTGAAGGCTCCAGCCAGTGCTCAAATGAGACTCCTGGGCCATGGGTGGGAAGGGCCCATGTACCTGTGGGGGCCCAGGTGGGGCTGATCAGGACAATCACAGCCTGCTGGTGACCTCAGGGCCTTAACACTTGGGGGGGGGTGTGGTGTGTCTTCACACAGAGCCCTGGGCAGCCTCCTGGAAAGCTGCACAGCCCCAGTTTGCCATGTGTTGGATTTGATGCCTAGAACATGCTGGGAGCTCAGCCGGGACTCTCAAACCTGTGCATTAACCTCCTGGACTGTTTAATGCCATGGGGGTGGTTGTCTGAAGGATGACAGAGTGAGCCCCTTCCTCAGCCCTCAGGTGGGTGCCAGACATGGCTGCACTTCACCCAGTGCCTTGCTCAAACTGCTCCTGGCCGTACCAAAGGGCGCAGCCCCAGGGGTGGGGGATGGGTCCCAAGGCCTGTTTCCAAACCTCATTGTTGAGGTGCTTCTAGTAACCCAGGAGGCACTGCCTGTTGTACGTCAGCCTGGCCTGCACAGGACCGCAGTGCAGGTGTTAGTCATGGAGCTGCTCAGGGCAGAAGGTGCTCTGAATACAGCCCTCGAATAATGCAGTTCTACAAAATGAATATGAACATGTCTAAGTGCTGCTGGGACTAGGAGGAACTTGCTTCCTGCAGTGCTGAATGTCACCGATTCCTGGGGGACTTTGTGACGTACCACCCTGTACTGACAGGGGACATTGGCAAACTGAGTGTTGAAAGCTGAGCCTGATGCATTAGCCCTGGGAGCTCACCTGAAGGGGATGCCACGAGGACAGCTGCAGTTAGCCAGCAGCTGCACCGTTGTCTTTTCTGCCTTTTATTTCTCATGCTGGGAGAAGCTACAGATTGCACTGTGGCTTGCAGGACCAGCCCCTTCTGCTCTGACCCAGTGAGCAATCCACATCTCATTTCTTGCCACTAAATTGCTCAACGGTGAACACTTGAGCTGCCATTCCCACCCTTTTAAGTGTCTTGCTGTTATTAAAGACTGAGCAGAAATCTCAGTGCCTTTATAGGAACAAGATGCCCACACCTGCTGATGTTAACACATTTATTACATACAGAACAGATATGGTTTGTTGTTTGATAGCATAGGGGTCAAAGCAAGGGAACGTATTCATACAGCAGTCTCTTTACAGAATGCCATCTTCAGAACAAATAGCGGAGTTTACAGGCCTTAAGACACTTTTTAAAATCCTTTTGTAACATACAAGATACTTTACATACATCACAGTGGAGATATGACAGGGAAGTGTGTTGAAGCCAGCCAGTTCTCACCTTGCTGCCCAGCAGCCACCAAACGCCCACAGGAGCTGACAGCAGAGGCTGGTTCTGTTTAGCTGTAGCTGCCCCTCTTAGACATGTGCTTCTCTTGGAGGAAATCATGCACTGAGCTGGAAAGAAACCTGTTGGTAGAGGCCCGAGACCGGTTGCCTTATGTTGCCAGGGCCCAGTGGTGACAGGAGACTGAGTACTGTCACTTTGACTGCTAAAACCAGACAGAGAACAAACAGTAAGAGGTAAGAACGTTGCAATTCTGTATTTTCCTACGGAAGAGGTGACAGAGCTAAGGAACTGGGCCTACTAGGGCTTTTTTTTTTTTTTTTTTTTTGCTTCAATTAGCCCAAATTATGAAGTTTATCTGGCCCTAACTGATGAACTGTTACATGTCTGTGAAATCTGTGGTCTAAATGTTGATCTTGTTAACTTTAATGCACTCTGTGTTGTGATCCAGAGAGCTCGTCCTAGCAGAAAGCATTTTGGGGAAGCGAACAAGAAGTCTGCCACGGTCAGCAGTGCCCCGGTGAAAGGTCCCCAGTGAAAGGTCCCCCTGCATGCAGGTGGCGGCTCCAAGCATCCCTTAGCCAAAGGCGAGCCACAGAGCCCAGCGTGCCGAGGGCTGCAGGAACCGCCCAGCTGTTCCCTAMCTTGGTGAAGAGTGGTGTTAGTGCGCGTGTCACCAGCACCGCTCACAGGCAGCATGGGCACCACCGTGGCCCCACACTTTGGTGGCTGAGGCCTCTGTTCTCCAGAGATGTCCTCCTGCCCAGCCTCTTCTGAACTGTGGATCCAAAAATCATTTCAGTGCCGCTGTGTCAGGACAGATGCCACATGTTAGAGCTTCCCCTGGGAATACCGCATCCCTGCAGCACATGAGGAGCTTTAGACCACAAGCCTCAGGGGCAGCACAGTCCGTGGCAACAAGCACAGGACACAGCTGGGAGCTTCCCAGAAGATGGAGGCTTCCCCCAGCTGTCCCCATACCGCCCCATCGGCACAAGGACTGTGAACCCCGGAGTGCGGCACAGCACAGGGGAAAAACAACATGACCACCAGGAGCTTCCGAATCCATCGCTAACAACTGCTGCGTGCTCTAGTCCTGCACATCCAGGAGGGAGTGTTCAAAGGAAACAGAACTTGTCCTTGTGGAGACAGGACTGTTTCTGCTGTCGGAAAGGGAGGACAAACCATCGCCTCTACATCTGGAGCTCAAAACCGCTCTCCCTGGCCCCATTTTTTGCTGCTTCTCTTGTAAGCAGGACGCACATTCGCAATCCCCCAGCACTGCTTACACAAGGAGGGCGGTCAGAATTTTTCTCGGGGGTTGTCAATTCTTTTCAGGAGTCAGAAATTTCCAGCTTTTCAAGCTAAAAAGAGTGTTTTTTCAAACACTTAGTAACAAAGTCAGTATTAGGTAAAAGAGGTCAGGAGATCTTGCCTCTATTCCTTTTTCTGTGGACCTCAGGTGAGACACAGCCTTTCTATACCTTGACTGCACCTACACAGTCTTTCCTAACCGACAGCCACAGTGTGAAGGAAAACAGCCATCTCCTCCAACAGCTCCCAGGATGGGGACACAGCCTTAGGAGTCAAGGTAATCTCAATCTGTTAATGCAGAATTCACAGCAGACCAACATCATCTGCCCTCGCCTGTGTTTTGAAAGCCAACAAATGCTATGCAGAGATAGCTTTCTCCTGAACCTTTCAGAATCAACTCAAGAGTTCTTTTCTGCCTGGCATTTTTGGAAGGGGGAGTCAAAAGTATTGATGCCTTTTCTGCTCTTAAAAAAGCAAGGTTCCAGTACCTCTTTGCTACCACAGTTTCCAAAGGCCCTGTGGCCTCCACAATCAAACACTCATCTCCCATCTGAGGCTACCAAACAATCCACTCCGGACACACACAGCCACCCAGCACACGACTGCTGAGACTACAACGGCAGCAGAGGAGGGAGACCTTCCGTCTGCAAGTATGGAGGATGTGTTCCCCACAGCAATGGCACTGCTGCCTTCTCCAGCCAAATAGCAGAAGTGCTGCCCAAACCCTGACGCTCCTTTCTATTGAAAGTTCCTTGGACCTGGCTGCTCTCAGTCCGTGGGACATTACTCTGTGCTTAAGGGTGGATAAGTTGGAGAGTCCACTGGTGAACTAGAAAGGATTTCTGCTAGGGTGCTATAGAAGTTGTGATTCACCACCACTGCTTTGGCGGGGGACACCAGGGGGACGTACTTCTCATGCAGGTGGGAGTGAGACAACCTGCCGGAGAACCTGAGCCACCACCCATCCAGCTGCCAGCTCCCGAGCGCTGGGCAAAGGCTTTGCACAGTTCTAGCTCCAAGCTTCACTTGATCGATGCACTGCCATTTCTCTCCTTGTAGATGCCAGCTCCAGAGCAGAACAATAATCCAACCACGCAGAAAGCGCACGGGCCCAAGATGAAAGCTGCAAGTTCAGAGGTTAGAAGGGGGTCACAGTCCGAGGCAGGAGCCGTTGCAGTTGTCTGGGGTCGGTTTCCAGCAGTAGGTATAATGCAGGCGTTCTGTATGTACATCTTGGCATTCAGGCAGGAGGAGGGACACTTACATTGGTGGGAAAGGAGAAATTCTCACTCAGGGATATATGATACCTGCCACACAATGATGTGGCTCCTTTCAGCCTTGGAAAGTACTGGCTTCACCTGGGTGGCATCTCCTGCATTCTCCTCTGTCTCATCATCTTCTCCATCCCCTGAAGAGAGAAAAAAGAGAGTAAAAAAGGAAAGAAAGAAAATCCCAAATTGCACTGCTCTGGAATACTTCCAAAGAGGCCAATATCCCTGTTACAGTCTCGGCAGTCTGAGAACAGACAGCATGAGCTGAGGCCTTCCTCTATGCCTGGAGAACATTTATAGCAACATGATGCTTTTCTGAAGCAGGACTATGGATGGAACAAACCGTCTCCAGCAGTAGGGAAAACCACCCTTCCTTTCGGGGAAGCCAATGTTTACAACACAGAGCACCCTCGAGCAGCACTGGTGACCACAGTGGGGCAGCAATGTTTGGAGCCCGTGGCACAGATGGTTTTATTCTTTCCAGGGCCATTAACGCAGCCTGTGTGGCACTGCAGGCACAGGCAGGGGCAGGGTTTGGCAGCCTTGTGCTGTGCGAGGAAAATGCTTGCTATCAGCCCTCACAGCCAGAGGCAGGAGAAACAGAGAGCACTGCTTTCCAGATTTCGCCCCCCACAGCAGTGATCGCTCCCTCCATGACCACGGCCTTGCACCCCCTCCCATTCCGGATGCCTCCCACCACAGGCGCTCACCGATCCGGAAATCGATGTACCCTTCTCCTCCACTCAGCACCAGGACATTCTTCAGTTTCTGTCCCTCGGTCTCTGTGGCTGCTGTGCTGGGGTTCTCCGAAGGGCTGTCCAACACGCTCCCATTCAGGGTTGCGAGGACATTGCCTGGGAGGGGACAGAGGTGCTGTCACTGCCCCTGCTCAGCCCCCATGCAGTTAACACACACATGCACACACACAACTGGGCAGGCCAATTCCTTCTGCTGGTGAAATCTGTAAGTCACTGCAGTTTAAACTACTGATGTCTGAGCCACGGTGATCTGCAAGCGCTAGAAATGGCACGGACAGCCGTCTGCTGCAGATCAGCTCAAGCTCCTGCCGCAGAATGGACAGCGGGACAAGACCCCCACAAGGAAGGGCTGTGCTCATCCTTACCAGGCACAGAGACGAAGAACTTGACAGCATCACGGTGGCCATGGAAACAGAGCTGTGCCTGAGCCATGGAGCAGTACGGAATGAAACTGCTGGCAGATTTGTCACTGTTGTCATCACCGTACACATGGATGACCCCACCAGAGCGGCTGCCCTCTCCAGAGGTTGGTGAGGTCTTGTTGGCTGGGGACAGGGAGAAGGAATATTGTCAGCAATGGCTTTGAGTCCCATTTACAGAAGGGACTCAATCAAAGAGAAAACTCATGAGCTATGAAGGAAAACCTTTAAAGGCGCAGGTCTCTTTAAAGGTCTTGTGTAAAGGATGTGATGGAGGAGACCACACTAGACCATACAGTCCCTCTCTTAGGCTGGTAACAATCCACTCATGATAACAAACTACGTTGTTTCATCAAATCTAGTATTTGGCTACTAATGAGGCACACATTCCTGGAGGTGCTGGGCAAGAGTGACCCTAGGGCAAGCTAGACAAGGTCTCTGCAGTGTCCCAGTGAAGGCCTCTTCACCAGCAGCAATCCTGTCCAGGCTCCAGAAATCACTTACTGTCCTAGGATCAACCTTGGTCTTCTGTATCTGGCAGGGTATCCAAAGGCGTCCACTGTACCCATGAGACATTAAGGGCACCTGGAGGAGAATTACTGCTATATTCTGGATTGGTGAAGTTGCTCAGTTTTCAAGTTAAGTCCTTTGCTCATGCCAAGCTGTGAGCACACAGGCTGCTGAAAGCAGTCTCTGGGTCTGGTGAAGGCACCTCAGCCCAGTAAATGCCACAGCAGTGGAGTGAGGTCCTTCCCTAGTCCTTGATTTAGCCATGACACCAGTAGATCAACTACTCAAGCAATGAACATCTTTTAGATGTTCACCATCCACAGCTTCCAAGGATTTCAAGGTAGGCTCAGGGCCCTGCATCCTTCATGTCCAGGCTCCGAGAACATGCATGCTTCCACTCACCAAGAAACAGAGAGCAGTGCTCAGAGCTCAGGACGGGAGATGCTTTCCTTCCGCATGCACCCACATCAGTAAAACAGAAACAGCACTAAAATCAGAAGGCTTTCACTTTCTGTGAGAGAACTGAATTGCTCGCTTAATTATCTGTAGTTCTGTATTTTGGCTTGGGCTGCATTTCAATTATTAAATAACTTGGACAAAGGAGATTTTTACCTATCAGGCTTAAGCCAGGATGGCAAGACAAGTTAATATTTTGATGGAAAAATGAGAATCAGTGTGTGCAGGGGGAAGATCCCCAAGATGAAGTCTCTCTGCGCCTCTGTGCTTTGGTGTGCTGTGAACAGCTGTAACTGGATGAGCTCATCCGATCAACAGACAGGGCTGGTACTAGCACTTCTCATTCAGTACCTGGCTTCTTATTGCAACCAATATCAGATGCTTTAAAAGGAGGAGACACACGTTGATAATGCTTCTGGACAGCCACAGAAATGTCTTACAATGAGAAAAAAAATACTCCTTTCTGACTCTGGAGAGGCTAAGGTAAGCATAAATTTGAACTCAGACCCTGCCTTAACTGGCACAAAACCAAACAATTCTTAATCGCCTCTAGCTAGAAGTCTTGGTTGATTACTTGTAGCTGGCAGGTGCTGCAGCACCTGCTGCCGTTGGCCTGGAACTGATGAGAGAAGCATCCTTGGAAAACCAAGGATGACCAAGGAAGACCTTGGAAGAACAGTCTACTCCTGCTTCCTGGAACTCTCTGACTGAATGAACCTCTACAGTCCCCACTTCAAACCTGGCCTACCACAATAAGGGAACTACTGATGAAGAATAAAGTACTCTTGACACAAAAAACCCAGGGGGATGGCTGATGAGATGGATGAAAATGTTTTTAGCCATGGGAAATGAGGATATTTACATCACTGTCTCTGGTCGCTTTTCTCAGATCAACTTAAAATGAAAGAGTGATGAGGAAAAATGGATGAAGAGAGCTGAATGGCAGGATGGAAGGGTGGGAAGGTGACTGCAAAGGTGAATGGGTGCAGAAGGAGTGAAAGCTGAAGGAAGGAGGCAATGGACTTACCCCGGAGCCCAAGGAGTTGGCCTCGGTGGAGGACCACAGCTAGGCACAGGCAAGGAGTGGGAACACAGAGGGGCATGGGAAGAAACAGGCAGGATGGGAGAGAAGAAAAAGGTGGTTACTGGGAGAAAATTCAGGGAGCAACAGAAATGTATAAAATCTGGAGAAACCACAACAGGAGCTACAGGCTCGGATCAGTTTATACCAACACTGTTGTTGCTCACTTTGCTCTTATCTTACAAAGACAAAGGTAATATCTGAGATGGGAGAAGGACCATGGTCACAAGGATCCATGGCTCAAGTTTCTAGTGAGACCTTACTGCTTACGACATTTTTACAGAAACACCAGAAGATAATACAACTGGTTTACAGCAGGGAACAAGCTTAACTCAGAATTAGGACAGCAGCCCCAAGAAAGAATGGGCTTTAAAACAGGGGTCAGAAATGAGACTGAGATTGCAATGCGCAAAGACGACTGTGTCACTGGCTTCCCAGTGTCAGCCCTGGGCATAACCAGCTCCACCAGCCTTAGCGGAGACCATCTCAGCCCTGACTTCCAGGAGGATTATAACAGGTTTGCTCCTCTTATACAAGAGCCATTTGCTTCTCAGATTTCCTGCTAGCAGTGGTGAGAAAATGTAAATTTGGCTGCTTTCTGTTGAAAGCAAATGCAATCATCCTCAAATCCTACTCCCCCATTACTATCTGGAACAGACCTTCAAAATTAGATGCTGACTGGCAGGTACAGAACAGGATTACTAAGAGCTCCAACTAAACTTTCAGCTCTAGAGATGCACCTATTAACTACTACTGCTGGGTCTCCTCACCAGGTTGGATTTGGTGTAGGATACTGATTTCTACTTGACTGATAAAGCTGAGCCCTAATTTGAGTAAATGAAGCTTTTCTAAGGTCAGTTTCTGGAAAACACTGTTATGGAGACATTTAGATGTCTATGCCACAACAAAATTTCCAGGGAGATCTTCCTGGTGACTTCTCATCCCACGGCCTCCTTTTGGAGACTTACTACAATTCCCAAAGCTTTGTCTCTCCTGTTTTCCAGTAGCTACAGAATCAGTTCACACCAGTCTGCTCTGTCAAGGTCACGCTCAAAAAAGACGACTATAGGGATGGTAGAGATGTCAGTGGTCTCCCAAGAAGGAAATGGCTTCAACTGAGCCGAAAGGGACAGTAACAAATACCTATTTGGTTTTAAACAGGTTAAATCCATTCAACTGAACACCTAATACCTTAATAAGGAAGAGCTAAACCAAGTTCAGGGTTGCTCATACTCAGGGCTCTTCTCTCTGAACACTGCTATGATCAAAGGTGTGTCAGGTTCAAAGTAAAAATGTCTGGAAAGCATTAGCCTGCCAGAGCCATCCGCCGTGCTGCACAAATAACATGCAAAAGCGTTCCTTTTTTAGGAGGGACACACGCAGAAGTATCTCCAATAAATGTTACTTACTCTCAGTCAATGGAATGGAGATGACGACACCGTTCCCTGTCCCTACCCAGAGGCGGTTGCCAGCAATGAGCAGGGCTGTAATCCGTACGAACGAGAAGCCAAGCTTTCCAGTGCCTAGTAAGCATGAATTGGAGAGTCAGTGATGACTTTGGGCAAGGTCTGCTAATGAATTGTCATTTCTCTCTTATCCCAGTAATCAACAGACCATTTACTGAYGGTCCCTACTGCCTCACCTAGCATCTTGCTGACGTAAGGCTCGATGTCGACATCTTGCAGATGTTGATGGCTGTGGGCATGGTAAAGCCTCAGAGTGGAGTCCAGGCGGATAGAAACCCATACTCCATCTCCAATCCATGCCAGCTGTCGCACCTGACTCTCCCGCCGAGGGTGGGCATCAAAGGATTTCTGAAATGTCAAATAGGTGGACCAATGTGAGTTCACAAAAGGTTTGCAATTATCTACACATATACTCCATTTTCCATATCTACACACATACTCCACTCGTTTGAAACGATGAGTTGTACAGCAGCTCTGCAGAGATTATGGTCTTTGCAGACCACTTCAGGAGCAAGAACATTTAGAAACCAAGAGCTTTCAATGTGCTTGGTAGAAAAGGAAAAAACTCAACTCCAGTATAAACTCCAAGGATCAAACTGCTTTGGCTCACTGATGTGAACTTCAGATTCAGCACTTCTCCCTTTGACAAGAATCATTCCAAGCACTGTCAAACAGGTTTGTACCAACACCACTGTATTGAATTTCAAGCAAAAGGCTTTAAATGTCATTTTTGGATTAGGCAAGTGAGATCACTGGGGCTTGCCAACTGTAGTCTTCCTTTGTGCTTCAATGCCTACAGATGGAGAAGTCTTAGACTATATATGAAGGGTAGCTGTAAAGCATACACATACATTTGTACAGTACGTGGCCTCATAGGCTCACTAGTAAAGGCAAAGAAACTGCTCAGTTTAGACTTATCTAAAGATTTAAGCTCTGCAAAGGGCGGAAGGAATAAATACCCCCTGGCAAACATGACTCAGATTGACAGTTTGGGTCCTATAGTCAGCAATGACAATACACAGGTTCTGCATTTCCATATACTGCAGCAGAAAACAGCTATAAGAATAAATACAACACAAGCATGTGCATGCATACACACGCATTTGCTCTCTTACCTCAATCTGCATTGTCTTAGGCTGGATAACATGGATTTTGTTCTTGTAGCCACACCAGACTCTATCATACACAACAGCCATGCAGCGGATGGAATGGTGAGTGTGACCGAGGTCCATTAGATGGTAATTACTGAGATCCCACTGACCATCTAAGGTGAAAAACAATTGTGGGAAGATGCATCTCCTTCATGACATGTCAGTATACAACAGAATAATCCACCTTTCCATGTATATCTAGGTATACAGGCTTAGCTAATACTCATATGCTCATTTTGCTTCTGTCTGTGAACTTCCCATGAATACTACTTCGGGCACAGCCTACAAAGTTTAGTTTGGTGGGCTGAAAGCTTTCCAAATCAGAGTAATTTAAACATCCTTTTATTGTAATGAAGTGAACAGGCTTCTCTAACAAGTACAACAAAAACAGCAGGGGAAGAAGAAAGACAGCCTAACAAGACTATGCAGAAACTTAAAAGGAAATGGACCGTACAGTCCTTCTGGTAAGGCTTCCTCATATCACAGACTGACAACATAATTTCCCCGGTGGGTCAAATCCAGGATAAGGAATCAATCTCCCTTCTCTCTTATTTTCTAACTAACCAGGCAGATACTGTGTCCTTCACAGACAGGTGGCCTCTATGTCATGAAACTTTATCCTATTTCTGATGGGAACAATTTTTATGTGTCAATGGTCAGGCTTGAACTCATGACAACGGCTGAATCAAAATTTAGATTGCACAAAACCAGAAATCTCTATATTTCAGTTTGCTGGATAAACTGCTACTCAATGAATAACTAAGTTCTTAATATGCAAACATTAGTCACAGTTAGCAAGTTCCTGTTGCTTTCAGGTATGAGCAATGCTCAGCATTACGGCATGCCAGATTACTCAGGCATCTGTTTTTGCAACAAGAAAAACCGACCAAGTGTAATGTAAAGGCACCATTTGTTTGGGATTTCCAGATTTCCAGAGGATCCCAGCTCTGCCTGCTGTGTATGCAGTGATCAATTTCACTACTATACAGAGTCCAACTTCTCTGGGAAGCAGCAGGCCTATTTGCAACTGGAGAGATGATCTGCTCAGGCATAGCCTCAGCTGTGTGGAGCTCCCTGTGAATGCCCTGTTATAGTTAATTTGTGAACGCACAGCAACACCAGTATGGCCCAAATGCATTAAACTTACCAAGCATGCCCCAAAAAACTGCACAGTATACATGTTCCTAAAAGTGTTGCATCTACTCCGCATGTGCTACACAGCACATACACACAAGTTTTTCTTCAGAAAAGCTCAGGAAATGGTGTTAAAGTATGCCTTAGATGTTTTAGGATAAGGATTACAGGTGTATAATAGCTATGCATTTTAGCTGTATGTTTGTACTCTGGCAAGCCAGCACCTTTCCTTCTCAAGTCAGAATAGCATTTAATCCATTGCTACACTTTTGGCCAAGTTTGGTTTTCTCCTGTTACACTGATTCTTACCTTCTCCCCGGTGGAATATGGCTAGTGTTCCATCTGCCAGAGCAACAAGGACTCTCCCTTTCACATGCCTGAAATCACAGAAAAGTAAATACTTACAAAAATCTGTAGAAGTAAGGGACTAACAAATCCTTTCTGACATCCATGCACCCCATCTTCATGTTCTCTCTACAATTCCCATTCAGTTTAGTACTTGCAGGAACATCCTGTAAGGGCCAAAGGTCATACCTCTTACCTTCATTGCAGTAAGATCACCCATAAATTTCCTGTTGAGGTTAACTTCTCTTTCATACTACAAATTCCATCAATTTCAACAAATTCCATCTAATTTACACTCCAGTGAAATTTTGTCTTTCTCCTCCCCACTTATTTCCTCCTGATACTGCTAATCTCATTTAGTATCTTGTTCATTGAATTGTGTCAGGTCTGCAGTTGAGCAGGAAAATGGCTCAGTATGAGGCTTTCCAATAACAAAAACCTTGGGAAACTTTCCTCACAAACCAATGCACTTAGAAGAGCAAAGAAAAAGATGACTGACAAAGAGCTGCTACTCCCATCTAAAATATCGCTTAGGCACTGAATCTTCTCCTCCAGCATCCCTTTGCATGCACACTTACACTAGACTCAGTACAGAGTCCTTCAGCTTTATCGAGTGCAGACACTTCTTCCAGTTGGATACAGCCGAGTGCACATAAAGCCTGCGAGAAAGAAATCGGGGAGGGTTAGCAGAAAGGCCCCACACCTTCAGCTTTACTAGGCTTGAGTCTTTTCTTCTGGTAGGAAAGGTGGAGGTTAGGTAAGAAAGTGAGGTTAAATCCCTATGCCTAGGATGAGCTGAGGGCTCAGAACAACAACGAGCAACGGAAACCTACTCCAGAAACAAGAAGTGAACTAAAGGTGTGAGAACATGAAAAGTGGAGGCCAGAGGAGAACGGAGGTGACAGAGATCTGCCAGCCCAAGGGGAACCTACCAGCCGTTCTGTGCTCCCAGCCACATGGTGGGGGCAGCACTGGTGCAAGTCCCAGCAGCATCCCCATTCAACTCCTGATCTGGCAGTGTCGTGCTTGACTCTGTCTTCAGCTGCCCATTCTCCCTGAAGAGGCAAAAGAACATTGTTAGAGGCTTTAGTAGCAGCAATGCACAGAGTGCCCATCTACGCTCAGTCTGGCATTCACAAGCAGATAAGGGCACTTGTATATACAAATTGCTTCCTTCTCTTCAGTGTTTTTTAATTGCTCAACTCCTGAATCTGCAGTTTGCAAAACTTCCTTTTTTCCCCACCAATACAAATAGAAGTACTTCAAATCTATAGAACTTAACTTAGTGTTTGGCAGTACTATTATACAAACAGTATTTTCTCTGTTCATTTCCAGCTTCAACAGAAACAACTTAGAACAACTTGGTCATTTAGGAACAATTTCTATCCAAGATTTCCACTTTGCTCCTCAGGCCATCACATCAGACTCAATTGTCTTAAGAATTTTTGGGTGGTGAATATGCTTTTTTCATTATCTTTACAGCACATTAGAGGTACTACTAGAATAAATCAATCATCATTTTTATACATGGATCAATAAGCTCCTTCAGTAAGAACATTAAGTGTACATGTACTTTGGAAGATCTGTCTTAACAGCAGGTCTAAATTCATATTGAGAGATCAAATATTTGCACTTAAACAGCTGACACAGTCTCCTGCAGGCTGAATCATGTTTATTTTCATTTCATTTCTTTCTCTCCCTATCATCCCATCTGTAATACTATTTGGGCACAAAACTGAAAAAAGTTTGACACTTTATCAGAAGATCTGGCTGGTTCTCATATCAAAAAGGTTATGAAAACAGAGCTGATAAATAACTGAACTGACACTTTGGCCCCAGACTGCCTACCCGTTCTGCCTCAGAGGTGCCTGTGCAGGGACTGGATCTGTAAACACATGCTCCGTGAGGGGCCCAGGCCGGGCCTGGGCAGGCTCTGCCTCGCTTGTACCATTCTCTGGTACCTCCGTAGCTTCTGTTGCCTCCTCAGTAGACTGGGACTGGTTGATCTTCCCATTGCAGACAGCAGCCACCTCACCTAAAAGACAAGGAGTGTGAGACGTACTGGAGAATGAGCTGGTTAAGTTCCCTATACAGAAATCAGGCTATCAATTTTTAAATTTATCCTTCCTTGTCAAATTCAATCAAGCCCTGAGCCCGCACCACAGACAGCAGCTCATCCAGTGTTTTCTGCCTGGATGGGGAACAGAAGCTATTTTAAAGTGAGGCACAATCTGTGACTAGCAAAACATCAGAAGTTCTCCAGGGCTGCCCACTGCAGTATGGAGTCAGCAAGGGGATCACGATGGTTTTCATATGGGCTTAAACTGACTTCACAAGAAGACAGGTTTCAGAAGAGAAAGCAATGAGAACAGAAACAACTGTAGCAGGGCAAACGTATCACCTATCCAAAGTACTCTGCTATATGACCCCCGCAACCAGGCTGCAGGATGTGCATCACTCAGAGAGAAAAGGAGGGCTCCACAGAGAAATGTACCAAAAGGGCTTTTGGTCTTCCTGTACCGCATCAAGAAACTTCTTGAGGCCTCTGAAGTAGTTAACTCAGGGACAGGAGGATGCACTGTAAACCGTAAGCTCATATGGGACTAGCTATAATTGGACTGACATTCAGTTTTATGTCCCAAAACTCACTCTGTCCCTTGTCCAGCACAGGTGTGTCACCACGCGAGGAACAGTTGCTTCGTGGCACGTTGCAGCGGGTCGCACAGCCCACCAGAGTGATTCCTGCCAAGACACCATCTGTTCCAGACGACTCTTCAGGATTTACATCTCCCTCCAGAAAGATCTCGCCTGGAGGATAATCACTCTCGCTGGCCGCTGAAGGGCAAAGAACAGATTCTCCCATAAATCTAGCTGTCACTGCTAATTTAAATGTAGCAGTACTCCTGAGGTAACCATATGGATGGAAGATGCTGACCCTCAGGGTTCACTACCCCAGGGAGGTACCACAGCATCAGTCAACATCATGGCGAATCCCCTCATCCCTAGCATCAACATCCAGGCCAGCTACAGAGCCCTCCCAAAGCTGGGCAGGGCTCACTCTTGCTCCCAAGAACCACCCTTTATGTGCCAAAGGAGCCACTTACTAAACGTTCAACAGTGAGGGATCTCCATGTAAAGGTACTACAAAAAGGCAAGATCTGAGTTACGGTTTTGAGGGACAATTACAGAATGCAGCAGGGTCCAAGGGTTAGTTCTAAAGTGAGGACGCTGCATTTGTCACTCCTCAGTGGAGCAGGTGACCCTGTGCAGATCACAGCCAGTGCCTGGGCCGCACTTACCAGGGATGCTGGAGATGCAGAGCACGTGAGCATTGCAGACAGTGAACTGGTCCACCACTGTGCCAGGCTGATTAGCATCAATAATTACAACTTTACTTGTTGACAGCGTACTGGTGAGGATCCAGACACGACTGGATGTGGCATCCATTTCATGGAGCTCCTTTGCCTTCAGGAGAGCAATCACATGGGCAGAATCAGTGCTCCTCTCAGATCAGACTGAGTGTATTAGTGCCTGGCAACATTTACACATGCCGGCTTCAAAGAGCCAAGTCTCTTCCTAGCTGATGCAAATAAACAATATGAGCTATGCAAATTTTGTTCACGTTGCCGCACTAGTATCTGCAACACTGGCCAAAGAGCCTATCTGGCTCTCTAGGGTAGGAGGAGTTTGGCCATTAATTTCTCTTCTGAGATGTCTGACTAATGTATCACTGAACATTCACTTTAGACAGAATACCAGAAACCACAGCTGGAATAAATCTCCAGAGCTTCAACTTCTGAACCAAATGGACTCATGGACTCTGCTATGTCTATGTTCTTTTTAACAAAGCTTTGCCTGAATTTATTTATTTATTTATTAATTTACAGTGATGAGGACTCTATAATCTTCCTAGCAATCTCATCAAGCACTTAATTACCCTTATTATTAGGAATTTTTTCAAAATTCCAAACGTTTCAAGAGCAGAAGTCAGAAAACTATATCCTGGATGATTTATCCCAAATCACACAGGAAGTTACTGAAGAGCCAGAACACCACAAGGTGATGCCTCAGAAGTACAAGTTAGAGCATTATATAGCATAGTACAAAGGTACTGAGAGAGGGGGCATGTCAGGGATGGAATGAGAAAAAAACACCGGAGGGAAAAAAAAAGAAAAATCCATTTTCTTTTCTGACCTTTTTCTTTTCAGGAGATGTATGGTTACTTTTGTTGTTCTCGCCTTCCACCTCCTTATCACAGGTGAGGGGATCACGTCCAGGATCCAGTTTCTGCCCATTCCCAGGCTCTGGCTCCAAAGGCCTCCATCCTGTGAGATTGACTCCAGCTGCACACCACAGCTAAGTAACAGAAACAGGAATCTTAAACTAAGAATTCTGGAGGCTCCAGGGTCTCTTAAAATTCAGGCACCTTTGTAGACAACTGTGGACACATGTCAAACACCTAAAATATTTAGTTGGAAACAACAGATCTTGTTGTTTCCTACTAGAAGACATAGTCAGATTCGATGGAGGTAAGATAAAGGTTCTCTGTAACCTAAAAAAACCCAGTGATTTTCTAACAGATGTGACTAGCAGATTTAAAGAAAATAAAGGTAATAAATCAGGTGCATTACTGAGAACAGGTTTCTGAAATGTCCTCAGTTTTTCTGGCTTTGAGGTTCCTAAGTCATTGCAGCAAAGCAAGCAGGACATGGCAGATGTTACTAGCTCAGGGTACAATAAGCATGACTCCTTAACCAAAATTGACAGTGACTGCTTGGCTGAGGATACACATTCAGTGCACTCCTGCTCCCTCGTCCGCATCCCACTCTTCTGCTTCTTCACACATTCCTTTGCCCAAAAATCAGTGTTTGTCTGATCTTAGAGAGCTATTTAAAGAACTAAGATAGTAAAAAAAAAAGTCACAAAAAAAAAAAAAAAAGGCAAAAAAACCTGCTGGTTTAGCTCCCTATATAACCAGTGTAGAGTGAAAGAAGCACACTGTGTATTTTCTGAAATCAAATTTAGCTAACCTCTTATTAACTATTTCCAGACAGTTTTTTAGGACAATGCTGGGAACAGGACTACGGAAATAAATGCTGGATTTATCCAAAATCATAAAGGAAAGATGCTGAACAGAATATTATCCAAAGATCACGCCAACCTTCTAGAAACAACTAACAGYGTAAGAATTTTGTTACAACTTAAACATCAGAACGACATCTAAAAATCAGCTCTGAATGAAGTTAATGACAAACTGTCTATTTCAAAACAACTAGTTATAGCAGATAAATGTGCTGCCTGCAGAGAGATGACCATCTATTCTCAGCTGCAATTCTACTCAAAATACTCTAGTCTTGATAGACATAGCTTCACAAAAATCTGCTCTAAATAATTTTGGCCTGTTACCAGTGAATCACGGTCAACAGTGGAATCTAAAAAAAGAGTGGTGAAATGCATTTTTACTTTCATCTGCTCGTTTTCATGAATTTTTATATTGTTTTGTATTAKACTCTAAGGAGTCTTAGTAAAAGCCTTATAAGCATAAAATGTTGCTGATATTATACAAGTTGTCTCAAAAAAGTATAAGATGTAAGACAGAAGCATGGGGCCTGGCAACCAGAATCAGCTGAGAATTATGTCCTTACAAAGAGAGGTACTTTTCCCTACATACACTAGAAACCACAACTCAAAAAAAGGAAGTGGAAGATAGAATTTGGAATATATAATGTAAAAGAAATACAGCTTGTTGTAAAAATTGCACATTTAGCGACCAAAATTCTTTGCATATTCCATGTCCCCTTTCAGGACTGGAACGGAATGCAGAGACAATGTACCTTCATGGTTGGGTCCTTCTCTACTAGTGGGCGACAATACACAGGCACAGGGACATTTTTCATGCGAGTGTCTTCCTGACCACCATTGGGACTCAGCTGTGGGGGAAGAGAAGACAAAAAAGACAGTACAAAGCAGTAAACACCAGGCTATGGTAAGAGAGATGTAACTAATATGGCAGAACCAAACTTATTAGCCTCAGAGGTGGGTGCTGCTGAAGCTTCATCTCACATCTTGTATGAAACAGAGTCCCTACAGGGATGGGAGCCGCCTGCCCAAGAGACTGCCTCTCTCACCATGATACGGTGCCCCGGTTATGGTCAACAGAGGCTATATGCCGTACCGTTGACAGAGGAAGGGTTGTTAACGGATACTCCATCCAAAGTCGTCAGAACACTGGCATTCCCTTCCACCGTGGCCTGAAACTCATCCACTTTCAAGCCACACCGCAAGACTCCTTCCTTTCAGGTGGTCTTTGAGCAGATAAATGAGTCATAGGCCAACAAATGAGGCTGATGACATTAGATTTTGTGTTACTGCTGGGGAGAAGTGGGAGCAAACTGCACTGCATTTGGTTTTTATACTACATGATTGGTAAAGTTCTCAGAGTATAAATGAAACATCTAATGTTCAAGTCCAATCATAATAACAAAGGAAATGGAAACAAGTACTGGGCTCTGGACAAAGAAGATTAATTACTTTTGGTTTAGGGTAAGTTCTTTCAGCACCTTCATGCAGAGGAATGCCCCCTCCATTGACTTTGGTGGAGATACAGAAAAGATTAATCTGTGCCTACAAATAAAACATGCATACGATATGAAATATTTAAGGACTAAGGCTAAGGTTACCAGTGGGAGAGTTAGGTCTTCACTGGTTTCATTGTGGGGGACGATGTCCCCTCAGCCTGTCTAGAGAGTGGTCCCTACCTGCTTGTACTTGGCAGGGAGGCTCCAGCCACAGGCCTGCAATCGCCCGTCATCATTCCGCACGTGCTCCCGGACCTGGCGGTACTGCTCCCGTTTCTGCTCGCGACGTGCTGAGGACGTACAGTCACTGAAGAGGGAAGCAACAGCGTTACTTCTCAATCTATGGTTAAAAACAGAAGCTGAAGGTTAAGGGAGTGTCACCATAGCAGGGGGAGGAAACACAAAGCAAACCAAATCCACCTTTGAAAACAGATGCAGGAAATCGGAGGGAGAAAAACCCTGTTAAGAAGCAGACATAGGCATCCCTAATCTCTAATTCCCTGTTACCTAGTGATGTGGCAGGCCAAATCATTGTCATCTCCACTTCAATGCTCCAAGAGCCCTTCAAAAACAGGGAATCAACCTTCCATAAGACCTATGAATCTATGAGATTACACCAATTTTTGCTTAGCTGTTACAATTTACTGATCTGATGTCTCCATCAGGAAGGCATTCTGAATTCTCTCCCTTCTCCCCTATTTATTTTTCTGTCCATTTTAAAGCTTTCTCTGCTGACAAGGAAAATAAGCACTAACTGTTGTTGAAACTGCTGATTTCAACAGAACAACTCCAGCTTTGCACTGGCAAAAGTTAAAAGAAAAATTGATCTGTGAGCTCTTAAGATATGTTTTAATATAAACAAAGGCTGTTTGATTATCAGTTCCAGCTCTCAATAGGTTTTTAAAGTATCATTCCAAGGTACTAACAACATCAGCAAAAAAATCCAATACAAAACAAAAACCCCTGCACATACACACATAATGACATATATACTTAAAACAAAAACAACCCCCCTGATGAAACAAAACGCTTCTCTGCACATGCTTCCTCCCCTGGGGAGAGGATGAGAGAACAAACAGCTTCTGACAGCAGTTAGTCACATCATTTAATGCACTGCTGAAAAGCACTCAGACACCACACAATGACTATGATATTGTAATCAGATAAAAAGAACAGAGTAAAGGTAGTGGGTATCTATAAAACAGAAATTTACCGTTCTAAAGACAATCTCTCTTCTCCTGATCTAGCGCCTTTCCAATACATCCTTCTTATTGCAGAAGTTATAATACTTTACTATCACATTCTCCGAAGTCCTTCCACAAAACCATACCACATATGAAACTGTACAATCTTGTAATGGTAAAACACATGCATTTTGAAGTCAAGTAAAGCACAGAAGAGTTTACTCCCCTCATGTCAGAAACATAAGGGATAGGGAGAAGACTCTGCAGTAGCAACACTCAGAGGCTCTTTTTTAGCATGGTTAAGATTACCTAATATTGTAACCTAAATGTGCTGTTGAGAGAACTCTTGTCTTCATCTAAACTCCTTGTCAACAGGGTTGGGCAAAACACTCCATCCCGCTGTCCCAGTGCTGCCATCACACTCTACCACAAAAGCCCTACTTCATTCTATCGCGCAATCTGCAAACACGAGTGCAGAACCAGGGTTGAGGCCAACTCAAGCCTACAGTGGTCCCTGCTGAGATGAACCATTGTGGCCTGGAAAGCCATGGCAGCAATATGTTTGGGAGGACAACGTTTGCTGAGCCCATCCACATGGTAACTGATGAGTGAAAGATCGGGGAGAGAAACCACAAGAGACAGAAGCATATTAACACCGCACAGACTTTTTTAAAGCAGAAAACAGCTTATTTTAAGAAAAGCTGCTATTTGGGAGAGCTGCAGGGGGACCTAGCTTGGCACACAGCACGTCACTCACTCTTCAGGGAAGAACTCCAGAGTGCGGCTGCCGGAGGAGATCTGGCACATGGTGTGACTGCGACGCTGGCTGAACCCTGCTGTTGTTGGAGACTTGTAGTGGATGTTCACAGACGGGTAGGTCCTCTTTGCTGGTGGGGGACTCGAGGAAGAGCTGAACAGACGGCTGAAGCTAGGGTCAGAAAAAGGCCAATAAATGTGAGAAAAGGTGCCTGGGGAGACAACACACCATAGATTCACAACAGGGGAAGCAAGAGGTAAGCAATCAGGGCCTGTAAGCCCTTCAGGAAAACTGCCCTATTTCAAACATAGAGCTAAGTCTTCAGTTTGATTGACACAAGGTGTTTTTAGCTTCCAGAAACAGATACCTTCTGAAAACAGCCCTTTATTAAAACTGATTGTGAGTGTATGTATGTTTTCATTCCAGGGTACTTGTGATCTTTTTCAGCTTGTTCAACAAAACTAATGCGGATGTTCAGACCTGATTTTAATTTCACTAAGGACAAGGAAAGAAGCCCTTGAAGGCAAAAGTATTCAGCTAACAACTTTTAGTTGACATTTCATTAATGTCAGAATCTATTAAGTTGCTGTCTAAAGTAGAAATGGCAACACTTCCCCTTTTCTTAATCTTACACAAACCACCAAAGAACTTACAACTGCCAAATGGTGGATTTCTTCTTCTCCTGGACGGATGGGTGCTCACGGGAAGCTCTAAGGACAAACACAGCAGAAGCAAGTTAATTTCAGCATCTCTTACCCAAGTTTCTGCCAACCAGATAGCCATTTCCATCAAGGAAGCCATGTCAAAATTCAGAATTCATTCTAACATGTTTCAAAACACAACAGAGGAAGTGACATGCACTGGTCTTTAATGTAAACACACTCAACCACTTTATGTTTCAATGTTGACATGAAGTGCAAGTAAGTGGTTCGATTGGAAGTTTTATCAACTCCCTGCAACATTATCATTGCCACAGTACTAGTCTGGTAACTACAAAACCCAGCATTATATTCACTTCAAGCCATAGCCTTCAGAATTCATTAATTGGAAGCAACTCTCTTCCCTACAGCTTTCCCTAGCTTAATTAGCACACAAGAAACAAGCAAGACAAACAATTGCCCAGTGTCTCCAAATAATGATGGCAACTCGAGATTTGCAGCCCAGGTTCAGGAATAAGAGAGAAAGAGTTAGGTATTAGGAGAGAAGCATCTACAGTTTGAAAAACTTCCAGCACTTCTCAACCCATATCTTGGTAGGAGTTCCATTGACCACAAGGTCAAACATGGTCAGGTTCTGTCCTAAACAGAATGTTCACCAACACCCAGTCTCACCTGATCATCTCTGTCCACCTGACAGCCTCCTGGAGCTCCATCAACCTCTCTTTGTATTGATTGCGCTCCATCAGAACCCGGGCCATTTCCACACGGGTGAAGCGGCGGCGCTGAGCTATGGGAATGTTGTCCTGCAGGGGGGAGGAGCACTGCTTCAGCCAACAAAAGATGGAAGGGGATTGATGTTAGTACAGAGCGAGTCGGGAGACAGAAGACGTATTTGTTAGTTCTCCTGTTGTTTGATTACCCCCTGATTTCCCTGTATGAGGTGCTACTTCCAGGCAAGTGATCTCCAAACTGTGGCCCACGGACCTCTGGGGTGTTCTGCAAACCCATGGAAATTAGAATTAGAACCACCACCAAACTGAAAACCCCACCCAGGGACTATTGCCAGCAAGGTGCTTTGATAGTCTGCAAGGAATTATGAGAGTTAACAGTGGTCCGTTGGTCCAGAAAGTTTGGAAACCAAAGTTTTAGTTCATTAGCAAATCCAGTCACAAGCAGCAGGGAGCACCACGTAATGCCGTTCTGTTAGTACACACTGATAAAGGTGTAGGGCACAAGAAACTAAAGAAAGGCCTTTCCCTCTTTGGTGACACAACCTGGCCTTCCAATGAGGGCACATGCGGCTTCGGGTTAAGAAGTGATAGGAATGAGATTCTGTTTTGTCTCTTTTGAGGAGTGGAAAATGAGAACAACATGGCTAAGTTGGTGAAAATATCTGACCAAAAAGAAATTGTAAGGATTTTGGGAACTCATTACTAGGAGGTGGCACTGGGTTGTGCCTAGACTGTGGCAATTCCCAAGCTCAGCCTGGCTGGTGAGTACTGCTGAGAGCTGGAATAGCACAAATTAACCAAGTCCCTCTCCAGCCTCCCCAGACTTGGAATAAACCTGTATGACTAGTCAAAACAAGAAGTGTATAAATGAATGGGAATTTTACAAACTTTTTTTTTTTAATTTAAAAAAACAGACCTCTTGTCAGTTCAGTCTAAAAGAAATCTAAAAGTCCTCTTCAGCATTTCACAAGCAGAACTTGAAAATTTTCCTACCTACCTAAATTCTCAACAGATCAAGTTCACCCCAGTTAATTCAAGAGAATTAGCTAGAATTGAACCCGCTCCAGTACCTTTTACAAAGTAAGAACACAGTAATATTGAAAAGAAGTGTATCTAATTCTTTGTCCTAGCAGAGTGACATTTACAAGGACATTTACTGCTTTTGTTTGCCTTTTTTTTTGGCTACAGTTGGTCTTTGTTGAAAAGCCTCTACCTCAGCCAAAACAGTTTGAAGAGCTGTCATAAAAGAACAGTCCATGAGCCTTCTCTGCTTGTATTTTGTAACAGGCAGTACTGGCTTATGTAAAAGAAATAATGAGAAAAACAATGCCGCGAGACTGAGATTACAGAACTAATAAAAGGCGGCAGTTACTCCTGCAAAGCTGTCTGTATAACCCAGATTTCACTGCACAATGTCCTCATGGCTTACAGCTTCACTGCCAACATGGAGACAAGCTCTTCTGGAGAAGCCTGACTACCACAAGACCCCGAGAGAAACCACACTGCACATTAGACTGTAATTCAAAATTAGGGAGAACCAGATAAAATGGGAAGGTGCGGAGCAGGGCACCGCTCTAGCACTGTTCTACAGAAACCACACTGTGCACAGTATTACCACTGTGTCGGCTGCTCATCTTTGCCAATCTATGGTTTGAAAGTCATATGAAGAGCTAATCTCCTGGCATCAGTCTATTAGCAATGCTCATCAGCAACAACCCACAGTTCACCAGCTTTGCCCTCATCGTTAACGAAGGCAGATCAATCTGCATCTTAGGACTCATATATATGAAGTAATATAGAGTAAGTATATAAACCCCCTTTCCCCGCAGGCATTTTAGTAATGTAATATACCAATTCTGTACAGAGATAGCTGCTTACATCCTCCACCTCCTCTTTGGGTTCTCGTCGGGCAACAATCGCTTCAGATTTCACTCTAGGAAACAGGAAGAAAGGCATCAAACCAGCAAGTGATACCATGGCTGGCCCTGAGGTGTTTTGGGAGGAGAACCATCAAACCAGGAAGATCTGTCTGCATGCATCACAAGGAAACATTTTCAAACTGCGAGCTAAGTGTACAAATTATGAGATGCTCCTCTGATATTTTTCCCTCTCTCTTGCAGCATGTTACTCTGAACACCTTCACCAACATCAGCCCATTTCTTTGGAACATTTGATGTAAGCACCAAAATACTGACCACTGGAACAGTCCCGCCAATTTCAATTTCAGAGCCATAATCTGTGTTCATACGTTTGATGAGATCTTGACCATGGGAAAACTGAGCCATTATCAGCAGTGAAAATGCTGGCTTAACTTCTTCTTCTGGGCTGCTTCTGCTTTCAATGCAGTGAAAAAAGCCTCTAATTTGAACGACAGTTTGCCATAATGGTAAAGAAGAGAACACCAAATCCATGTTAATAAAATACTTAAAAGTTTTTATCTGAGTGCTTTTAGTTTCTTTAAACTGCATACTGAGCTGCAGTCACGTAGTCTCATTTGAATTACAAGTAATTTTATTAACAGCAAAGACACTGCGGAAAAGAAATGCTGTCTTCATCTCCTAAATAGGCACACTTGCCAGTTAAAAGTCCATGTCCCTACTGCATAATATATTAAATATATTATGTATATTATGAGAGACTCAAAAAGGCATTTTAAAAAATCAGACCTATTTCCACTGCTTGTGAGACTACTTTCATTTCAGACATTTTGAACAATGAAGAGACCAGTCTGTGTTATTCTTGGTGATTTTGTGCTCAGATTACAGAGGCAACCTTCCAGATTCCAGCTGCAAAATAAACACTGTCCTCTGAAGTGAGATACCACAGTGCAATGTACAGCTAGTCAAAATGTAATTATCTTGCTTTGAGCCCCGTGGGGCATCTTTAGCTTTATGGATGTGAAATCATCACAGGCTTTGCTAAGCATTCAGGCTTCGGTTTCTCTAGTTTCAGTGGAAAATAACAAGTGGGATCTCTCCAAATGCTACCTGCATAGGATATTAAAATCTCTTCTGCCTCTTCTTCTCATTCTTAACATGAACAATGAAACAATTAACAATACTGGTATTTAAATATTGTTTGTGGGAATCTGTATTAGCTCTTTCATTAAATGAATGGGCATTCATTCCTCTCACAGCTGTCTTGGTTGCTGTGAGGATCAAGCTCTTGACAGTTTCCTTCAAAACTATTGGTTTTTAAATCCCCCCCCCCTTTTTTTTTTTTAATTTGCAAATTGAAACTCTAAATGCTTCACTCCAKGGAGCCTGTATTTGCAGTTGCTGCTGCAGAATCCTAGTCCTGGGGAGGAAAATTCTGCGGGTTTTCTAAGGTTCAATAACCCATTTCAATCCAATGAAAACAACATAAGACTAAAAGTATCTCAGCTACCTACCATCAAGCCTTGAAGTGCTCTGTGAGGTACCTTCGAATTCCAATGCTAACCGCCATGGTGAAACAGAGGAAAACTAACCGAGGAGGTGGGTTTATCACTCACGTCCTCCCAGCTCCCTGGGGCGGGGTGTGAATCACTCACCTTTTCAGCTCCTCCTCCAGCTCCTTCACTCTGGTTTCCATTTTGGCTTTGGCTTGCTTTGTTGCTTCAAGCTCTCCCTTCAGCACTTCTTGCTCTCCAGACAGCTGGTCCACCTTGGCAATCAAATCATTCTTCACAACGTTCAAAGCATTTCTTAAAGGTGTGAAAGGGACAATAAGCAAAAATGCCCAAAACCAGCAGCTGTCCATAAGAGAGACCTGAAACTAAAGTCACAGGCACTACAAGGAGAGCTGAAACGAGTGTGTTTAAACAATTCAGTCTACCTATAACTCATGGAAAAGCAGATTTTGGCAAGAAGGAGCTGCAGAAGAACACAGAAATCACCATAATTGGTCAGGATGAGGTTTGTCCAGTCCTGTATCCTGACTGACAGACCAACATCTCCTTAAGAAGATGGCAGAATACTGCAGGAAGCAGGTGTAGGGTAACACATCACCTGCATAAGGTTCAAATCTATTTTTAACAGAATGAAGATCTGAAACACGTATTTCAGAACTGCTGTTATCTGTAATTGTGGATAATTGTGGATGATGGTGATATAAATAAGCATTTCCAATCAGCTCCAAAATATTTTACAACCTTTAAAATCAGCATCGTCCCATCATAATAAGTTTTCCAACTCTCCCCTGGGAGTACTTTGCCTTCCTCTTCCTGGCTGCTTAGCTTTAGTATCTGGTTTGCCAGCCTTTCTCAAAAAAGTAAGTCCATCACATTGTCTGCTTCTCCTTTATCAACTATTAAATCTTGGAAAACTCTTTCAATAGTAAGATAATTTTCTTTCCAAATAGAAAACCTTGCAAATAAAAACTTGTAAACAGCAATATCCTCACAGAGGCTCAGACCCACATCTAGATTCCCACTGACATTAATTAAAAGCTTGCCACTGATTTCAGTTGGCATCAGACCCTACCAGCACATGCCCAGAGACTTCACCCAAGTGCCTGCAGAAAGGAAACAGTTAGGAAAGTTGCTCAGAAGTGCAATTCCTCTTCTACAATTGAAGGAACAACCAGTATTCAAGAGAACCTATCAGATAAACGAGCAAGCCCCTGTGAGGCAGGAGTTTTGGCCAAGACCTACTTCAAGCTGACACCTCATTTATAACTAGGCAGGCAGTTCAGAGCACGCAACAGTTCCTTACTTGGTCTCCAGTAGCTGCGAGTTCTCCAACAGCAGATTCCCCACTTCTTTGCCCATTCCTGAAAAGAAAGGCCAGGCAGTTTTCACCTGCTCTCCTAGAAATATGAGGCTTGTATGGCACTGCCTGACTCATGCTTGAGGAAGAGAAATCACTTTTGTTAGGCTTCCCTAGGCTTCTGTGTCCTGCTGTGGAGAGTGGAGTGCCTCTTGCTGAAAGACCATGCAGCACAAGCAAAGACACCCATGTGTCCTTCTGTAAAGGCCCAAATGCAGACCTAGCTTCTTACCCCAACTTTCACAGACTCCCTTGAAAGGGACAGAGAGGAGAGCTTCACTAAGATCAGTTAGGGGAAGTCAGGTCAGTAACTCCTGGTTCACCCATGAGCTACTGCAACCATTTTTTATCATCACTCATACAGAAAGAAGGTAGAAATTCATGTCCTCTGTTTTTCACAGAGGACAGCAGAACACTGTCCAAGTTGCTGGCCAGATCTGCACATCGGTGATTTTCTTTCTTTCTTAGTATAAGCCAAATTTTCTGTTTCTCAGTACAGATTTGGGATCACGGTTGTGACCAGTTTCATGTACAGGAAAGGCTTCCCACTATCAGCCTTCCACCAGAGCCATTTTAACAGGACTTTGGATTTTATTGCCCTTTAACAGTTCTCTCACAGATGTTTAAAATCTAAAGTCTCAGTCCCATCACTTAAGACCCTCACTCAAGAAAACATCTACCTCAGACACACCGCACTTGCACTTGGGCATCAATGTACGACGACTGCAATATGCAGACTGGGTTGCAAGCACTTTGAAAAATCTGGGGCTAGAAGTGAAGGTCAAATTCAGTATTTCATAAAACCAAACGGAAAGGAATTTAGGGACCAAAAGCACATCTGGATTGTTTCCTGCTGCCAGGGACTTGCTGGCTCCCAGGGTCAGCTTCTGTCTTACAGTGGAGAATAGAAGCCACCTGAGAGTTAAAGGGAAAGAGACTTCTCCCTGTCAGGGGACAGTGCTGAGGGTTGCAGCTCATTTCTCACCACAGGTCCCAGAGCATGAAGAAGTCTCACAACCATCAGTGTTTGTGTTGAAGTGCTCCTTGTCCTGCCCTCTGAACTACCTCTTCCTTTACAGCAAAGACATCAACATTTTTCATGATCCGTTATTTGCTGATTAATTAATATTTGCAATAAAATAAAAACAACACAAACTTGAAGTAAATGGAAGTTAGAGAAACATGGTAGCATACAAGAAGTGAGAACACATCACGACACTCCAACATACAGATCTTCTTCCCATAGTTAAATGGGATGAAATTACGATGGCAAAAGCAAATTCACAGCAAGAATGAGTAAGAAGCAGCATTTTCAAATAACTTTTGAAAAATTAGTAGACAGATAATTAATCACTTTGATGTTTCAGGCAATGTGTTCTTTGGATGCTGTGTCAAAGAATATTGCAAACAGCAAAAAAGTGAGAGACACTAACTTGCAGTGTAAAATGAAGTATATTTTTGGTTTGGTAAGGTGAATGACCTATAGCACTTTCTTTTGTGGCATGCCGTATGTTGATCGGAAGACCACAAGTCATCTGTGTATTAAATTATTTTCCTGTTCCTTTTTAGTGATTCTACAAATGATCAAACAAATATTTAGCCAGTAAGACATTTAAAAGGCACAAGGATGTTGCACATGCTGAGGGACATCAAGGGAAATAGTTCATCCCGTTTTTTTGGACTAAATCTTTTTCCTTCCCATTCTTAAGTCATCTATCCCTCTCTGCGTCTATTTTTGGAAGAGAAAGGAACTCTGGTGAAAAGGGTGAGCTATCATGCCACAACTAAAAGCCATACAGCATCCCAACCATCAGTATCCTCACCACAGCTTCTACCTTACTTGTATGTGACACAGTCACAGCCCAATGCTTTAACCCGCGAGAGGTCTGAAGGGCTAGTCTTGCAGAAAAGAAATGGATGAAGCCATCGCAGAGCTATAGAATTGACACTATGAGATAACCTTATCCAGGCTGTAATGGGAAAGCCCTGCTCATGCGAAAAAAAAACACCGTGGAGTGACTAAAAGGAGAACTCTTCACCCCTTTGCGGTGTGGAGCAAAGGGAAGAGAGGTCTGGACAGAACCCTGTCTAACAGAGCCCCTCCTACGCTGTCCATCTCCCATAGTCAGGCAAATAGTGTGAAGCATCAAAGTGGATAATCGGCTACAAAAAACAGAGGAGAATCCCCAAACCACCACTACTGACCAGCTGCGTCCTGCTTCTTGGAGAGGTGATACCACCATCACAAAAAAACAAACCAAGGGAATGCAAGACAGATGGAGGGATGTTGAGTGAATGGAAGAAATTTAGAAAAAAATGCACATTAAAAAAAAAAGGAAGTAAAAAAAAGAAAAAAGGCCTTCGCCTTACCAAAGAAATCATCCCGTACTATGAGAGCCATCCCATACGAGAAAGGGAACAGAAAGAGATGGGGACAAAGGGGAAGAAAGGAAGAGAAAAAAAGCAGCCATTAAGTACCAGTCTGTAAATAGCAAACAAAGCAGCTCATCAGCATGTGTACATCCATGTGTGGTGCCAGTGTATGTGATGCTCAGTAGTAACTAATCTACACCTTGTTCTGCTCCAGCCTGGCCTCACAGGGATTTGCACCCGAGATGTCAGGACAAGCTCGAGATTAGCTCAACTGTTTCTTCAGTCTTCATTGTTGCCCCTGACTACACGTCTTTGGGTTTCCCATCCCCACAACAAAGGTAGTTCAACAGACATTATGAATAGGGTGAGGGAAGGACAGGGGCAGGAGGAAAAGCAAAGGGGGGGGATATCAAAGCTCTCATCTGGCCTTTTTGCACAGGCCCAAATCCACCTCCGTACTGCGACAAACTCGAACTCAACTTCAGCAGGAGGTTTTCTGAGAAAGGACCACAAAAAAGTGGCTTACAGTAAAAACAGTTTGAACTAAAAGAAGGAATGATGCCATCCCTTTATTTTGTCACCTCACAGAGCCAACACCAAGAGGTGCCGGGCAGAGGAATGTGACAGAGCCGATCGCCGCACAGCATTACGCCATCACGCTGCTTAAGTCACCTCCCCCTTTACTACAGGGAAAAATTCATCCAATCTGCACTGAAATCCAGAGAGACCCCCCTGACTTCATCTGAAATTGCATCAGGGCCCAAGTGCATTTTATGGAAAGGTGCAAACCTTCTGACGACAGAGCGTGGCCCTAAGGCAGCGAGTCTCCTTCACCAAAACAAAAGACAGAGCTATCACTTAACTCCTGCCAAAAAGACAAAGCTTCAACAAAAGACAGAGGCTTTGCCACTCTAACCCATCAGGAAAGTGTCTTTCATGTCACTACAGCTATTCCAGAAGAGCGCCAGTATGCATCAACTAACCCGCAGCGGCCACCATGCATATGGAGGGACTCCTCACAGCGTGCTTCGCTGAGAGGAGAGTGGGAACCTAACTCAGTCCTGTGCCCACCCGAGCTCTGCTCAAGCGCAGCACCCGTCCTGACAGGAAAAAAAAATAAAGCACTTTGAGCCCCAAGACCTTGAGTGACAGGCCAGTGTAACACAGTGGAGCAAACCTGCAGAAAGTCACACAAGAAAAGCTTATTGAAACGCAGCAGGCGTGTGAGCACAGAGTGGGGATGTCCTGCTGCCCAGGGACCCACCGGTGCAAGGCAACCAAGCGAGGCAAAGGTGGGAGAAGTCTGCAAAGCCAACCGTGTTTGGACAAGAGCAGGGGAGTATCACACGTGTATACCACGTCATTCGACCTCAACAAGGAAAAAAGAAACAAGAAAGGAAACTGAGCAGAGGAGATACACACCTGAGAACTCCCCTATGGGCCATGTCCAGCGAAGCACAGAGAGACAAGGGAAAAAAGGAAGTGAAAAAAGGATCAATCAGTGACTGAAACCAACAAAATAAAAATTTTGTTCAAAAAAAATTAACAATGATTCAGCCATTTCAATGTCAAAAGGCATGAAATAGTAAGGACAGGACCTGCCATGACTGTAGATGGCATGACTCTACATACAGGACATAAAAAAAAAAAAAATCAAGGGAAGGTAACCCGTGGTACAACTGCAACCACATACCTCAGCTGCCCCCACTTTTCCAGGCATGAATCTCAGGCAATCATATCTTCCTGGACTGGATAAACCTTTATTTTCTCTTTATTTTCACTTTATGTAGTCGTGTACCACTAAATGCAGAACAGCTAGTTCCCACTACCTTCTCATTTCCCCTCCCATTGTGATTTTAGCAACTAGATTTTCTGATAATAAATATGGTCTTCAATGATACTTCAGCTTGCAAAAGACAATTAGTTGCATTTAAAAACTTTTTTTTTTAATTCTTTTTTACAGTGCAGTCTTGGGACTCAGTTTGATAATCCCATTTCAACTTCTGTACAAAAAACTATACATAAACTTACCGCTAATATGGCCGAATTTCTGTCTTCACCACAAAACCCCTGTTATTTGATGGAAGGTTTTAATCTCCAAAGCAAACAGAATTGGGCATCCTAAAACTGAAAGGAAGGACCTGCCCATGGCGCACAACCAAACTGCTAGTGCTCCTTTGCATCCAGAAACTCTTGGGATAGTGAAGAGCAGGAAGGGGGAGATGGGAGAAGGGGGAACCTACCCAGGATCGGGAGGTAAGAACCTGCGATTAGCAATTGAATACGCAGGAAAACAGCCAACTACTGTTCCTAAGGCTGTAGTGAGAAAGAAGGGAATTTGGTCTACAATTGCCACTAGTAAATAATTGTTCTCATTCCACATTTTTCTCCAGAATACTTCCTATACAAACTCATGTATGTAAAGCAGTATTAGAGGCAGGGGGGGAACCCACATATCTTGTTTTATGATTTTATATTCAAAAATCGCAATGAAGAGTGCCAATTTTGTACCAAGAGATGTTGGCTGCTTTGCAGATATCCAGAAAGAACAAGTGAGATTTTCCATTCAGGAAACAGACTTGTCTGCCAGCTACTGCTCAAGGCTAATTTCTGTAAGATCCTTCTATTTTAAAGTCCTCTTTAATGATATTTCTCTTTCTTTAAGAAAGTGAGTCCAAAAGGAGAGAATATTCTTTGAAGATTGATTGCCAAGTTTTTAGAGAGACTTGAGGAAATATTCAAATTTCACTTAGGTGGGGTAAACGTCATTAAATCTTTTGATTTACAGAGAGAAGTGAGCTCCAAATATGACCCATAAAGAGAGAGAACTCTTTCAGCTTGTGGATCTTGTTTCTTATATCACGTCCATAAAGCACAATTTCCTCTGTGTCTCTTCAGACTCAAAGGTACAGCAAGAAGAGAGAACAATTTATCTAACAAACAAGGCAAAATTTTGAATAATGTTGACAGATTTGTCAGTACTAAGACAAATTTTGTCAGTACTAAGCCTTTTGCTTCCACCTTTACCAGACTTTCTTAGTGCTTTCTATTATGCAAAGCCAGAAGAAAAAAAAATACTGATCTCATTTCTTGGTCAGAGACATGACCTCTAACATCTCTCTCTGCCTTCCTCCCTTTGTAAAATCCTGGTAACATGTGTGTTCATTTCATAAAGAACACTTTTATGTGGACAGAGTCAGTAGTGAGAACCCAACAAAAGGATTAATTAGATTCACGTTTCTCACAGGAAACTCAGAGAACTACCTGATTTCATCACAGCCCATCTCCCAGGTTTGAAAAGGAACTAGGAGAAGCCTTCCTATCCTGCTAGCCTGCCGTGCGATCGCCTGCAAGAGTTTTGCTGCTCTGCTCAACCCAGAAAATTGTGCCAGCACAGAAATGTACTCTTCAGAAGCCACACTTACATGGGCACTGCCCAATGAAGTCTCTGTACGTTTTTATTACAAGTGGTACCTGCCAAACAACAGATGTCTCACAACTCAAAAGCAATCACTGGTCTTTGGGCAGCCTTATTACTGGAAGAGGTGAAGCACCTTTGATTTTAACTGAAACTGTGGTGATCAACCTTACAAGGTCTGGGCAACTAAAATCTTTGGCTTTTTGAAAACAACAGTTTCCATTTCTCACTGATCACTGGGTCAGACTACAGGATAATCCAAAGGGGGAGTGGATTCCCAGAAAGCAGGCTTCCAGAAGTGGGAAACAGGTTGTCTGAAGCAGTTCATACACCAAGCAAATAATTTTCCTGAATAGTAACTCTTAGAAGCTGACAATCCCTGATGCCCCAGCCATTTTGGGGAGAGAAGGAAAGCAGCAGTTGGCACAGTGATGAGTGAAATATAGCCATATAATCAACCATACAGTCTCCTAGATAAGGAAGCAGCTGAGGACCAAGATAAAATAGATGGGAAATGGCAAGATTGTCAGTGCTTTTAATGATTTGATTCTGCTAGGAAGAGAGTTCCCAATAACGTATGGGGGCTAGCTAACCAAAACTCATTCCACAGCAGGTAGACGAAGCTTTAACCACCACATGTAGTTCCTACTGTCATCTTCACTTTAAGCAGGAGTCCCAGCCCTTCTGCAATGACTGCTAAGATCCAGGTGATTCTCAAACCTGGAAATCTTGCTTTTCCTTCTAAGTTCCTAATTTTGTAAGTATCTGCACATGTTGGCTCCAACTGCAGGCAGAGAAAGCCTGTGCTTTCATCTTGACTCTTCTGTAGATTTTTTTCTTCCAGCAATTGTTGAGTTGGATGTGAAACAATAGACGTTTTAACACTCCAGGCAATGGTCATCAATCCATGCACGAGAGCTCTCTTGCATGATGCAGGGCTAGCACCATGCTTCTAAAAAATAAAAAGCCTATACATATCAAAAAGGTATTGCAAGCATTCTGATGATAGTCTGGAACGTGTTCTTACATTCCAGTGACACTATCACCTATAATAATAACAATTTCACAAATTTTTGTCTTTGATAAAGCAAGTAGTATTGCATTGACCTCCTTTCCAGTCTTCAGTCCACATCTTCACGGTTAAGTCTTCGATGAATAGGGTAAAATCTATCCTCTCTGCAGAAACATACCCTTTTAGAGGGTCCTGATACAAGACTCGTATTCAAAGGTGAAACAAGTATCTTCCTAATTTAATTTCTGCAAAGGCCAGCTGCTGCAAATCTGTGCCATGATTCAGCTCATCCTGTTCTGGACATATATACAGAACCAAACTTACAAGATTATCCTTAAGTAACTCTTATATCAGTAATCGCACCAGAAAGGAAATGTACAATTTCAGATCAGATCTCTTGCTACTAAATGCATACAAGGCATATTGTTGGAGTCCTCATGTCTCCTAAGGCTCCTTAAATCAAGCAGTAAAATGCAAAGTGAGCTACACAGTTATAAACTTTGTCAGCTGCTCATGTTGTCTGAGTATTCAAAGACCATTCATATTGTCATGATTCAGGAAAACAGTCAGCAGGACTTAGGAACATGCTTAAACTCTGTCATGAATTAAGGTCTAGATACTCAAGAGTCCAACAACAAAAAGTATGGCAAGGGCTCTGACTGCTACCTGAAGCAAAGCTGCTTCTCTGACTGCCTCAAAGTCCTAGTCAGGAATACAGAATATAACCAGACTTCAGGTATTACGAGCTCCTTCAAAATCAGCCTAAATAGTGAATTACTACATCTCTTAGACTGACTATAAAAGGGTAATAGCTGCAACACAGATCATAATATTTCCTTATCATTTAAACTCCAAAGACTTAACAAAAGGAGTTACTTTCTTGCAAATTTCAAACAAACTCTTTATTCCAAGTGAAATTGCTAGTGTGTAAAATTACTGGGGGGGGAGGAATTTGGGGAGGAAGCATAAGGACCAGATTTTGTCTTCAAACTGTTTGTGTGTTTCCTATAGAAAAATAACTTATGCACATAAAGACAACCCAAATAGAAGTTACCCAACAGTTTAAGTTATTTTCTAAGTAAGCATTACTGTACTGCAGGTACATATTTCAGTCACATAATGTCTCAATTCCCATGCCATTTTTTTAAAAGCTAGACATTGAACTTCTGGAAAAAAAAAAAAGATAATTTAAGTGCTTCTAGAAGCTTAATATAGTCGTCATTGTACCAGAGAAAACAGAATGGTTCTAAGCAAGTTTTTACCTAGCAGATCTGCTCCTTCATCAACATCTCCGATAACCTCAGACCCTGCTGTGGAAAGTTCATGATACAGAGAGTCTGTGTTGATGCCAAACGCTTTGTTCACAATCCCCTGTGTTGGGCTGTTGTTGGAAGAAAAAAAACAAGGACTCTTGTTACTTGGTAACATTTAAGCTAGAACATTTCTCTCTGAAATACTGAGCATCCCAGACCGTTGCAATGAAAACCCTGAGAGCACATTCCACCTGCTCGCCATGGGCTGGTTCAGGGAACGTACTGAGTAAAGAAAAAAGCATGTTTTATTCCCCATATGAAGGACAAGTACCCATCATGCACAACCACAAAGCTCGCCCAGCTGACTTTCTTTTAAATCATAATAGTTAATGACTATTCAATATTTGATAGAAAAATTTCAACTCGCAGAAGCTCTCAGCTCTGACTTGTCAGAGTCTGCAAGGATTCCTACACTCCTATCAATTTAGCTAGCAACGTTAGATAGCAGTAAGATCAGATAAGGACTCAAATGCTGAAAACAACAATGGTCATTTTTTTTCGTCAATTAGTAAGTGAAACCAGCCTGAAGGGTTAGTTTCTTCTTTGGGTGAGCCTATGGGCCGAAATGCTTCCTCACATGTCAGCAAAATGTATTGCATTAAAGGTAAATCAAATTTAATGTTTTCAAAGCATATTATACAGGAGCACATTTCCACCTCTTAGTGTCTTTGGTACCATCAAGAATCTTCTTGCATTTCTTGACAGTCTCATGGCTCAAACAGAAAATAGCTGTTCACAGGAGGTGAGGGTGAGGCAACCTCTGGGATTGTCATTGCCTACTCTAAAAAATGGTCTTAATGTGGGTATAAACACTTTTAAGCGCCCTGCCTTGTATGAGGGGAATCAGCCAGCATGAAGAGTCTGTGCAATTTTACCAGCAGTCTAACAGAAAGGTCAGTACCACTGGAGATTATCTCGAGTTGTGTGGCTTCATTCTTAGATAAATCGAGTCTCGGTGATAAAGCCTGGAAGTTACAAATGGGGTGTGGTAGCTGTCTCTGATATTGCAGTTACAGTATATTGCAGAGAAAAGGAAAAAAAAACCCAGTGTTTTTTTCCAGTTACAGAAAAATTGCAGCTATCCAGACATCTGAGAGCACTGAGGAGTTACAAATGGGTGCCATGACTGCACCAGAATTAATCAGTTCATGCAGTCTAATGGACAGCACAAGTGACAAGAATCAACCAGCACTCAGCATCTGACCTGAAGACCCAGTTCAGCTTGAACCTACCTCTTCAGCACTCAACTTTCAGAAGCTGTATACATCTCAAAAGCATTCTGCTTTTAAAGCACAAACACACTGTTCAGCAGCTCCAGAATTAGCTTGTGTCTCCTGAAGCTTTCAGTCTCACTACCTGGATCAGAGATCACTGCCTGAAGAGCTCCCAGTGTAGCAGTCCTCTCCATTCCCTTCTTTTCCTTGGGTTAGACCAATTTTCAATCTGATCTCATCAGTCACTTTCGTCTTCCCCACACAGAGCTGTTTTGGCTACCTAGATCCCTCCTGCATCTGACCCTAAAAATTGTCCATGCATCCTACATATTCTGAGGGGAGCTTAACTGTATGTGGTTTCACAGTTGAGAAATGCATCTGTTATTGCTGCTCATACCCTTCTCGATGAGGGTGCTCAGCAGGGGGAATCCAGTCCAGATTTGGACTGTGAGAAAATCTTGCCTTAACTTTGTCAGGGTATTATCTTCTGCATACCTGTAAGAGCTAGGAGGTTATTTTTGCTGGTGTAGTGCCAAATTACCCACTGGATGAAGGTAAAAACTAATGAATCCTGTAAAATTAACCATCAGACCTCAGTAAAAATAAATCAAGGTACTTAGACTAATAATTCTAGACTAACATAAGCCTCAGAAATTTGGTGCCGAAATTAATAGCCTTTAGGGAGCCTCCTATTTAGCACAAAACAGGCAACGGATAGGAACCAGAGCACCAGAGTAATTCAGTAAAAGTCTGCTAATTCAGAGGACTCTGTCGAGCTCCTGAGTGCGCTGACGGGTCAAAATTGCTCTGACCAGCCTCACCTGGGACCCACACCCACCCACTGGTCCAAGGGCTCCCTTTAACCTCAGGCCTGTGCCTTCAGTCCTTCTCTGAGCTACACTGTAGGTGTACCTGTCTTCAGCCCTGTCTTCTGCTGCTCATGGGTAGCACCGGGACCTAATTCATCCCCTTGCCGTGTCTGGGGCTGCTGATGGAGCTCGTTATCAGTGCTCTGCCCTCTTTGCTCAGAACTGGCTGGACTGGGATCGCTGGGGTTACTCCTGCTTGTCCCGCCTCGTGGAGCAGCTGTGCTCCTGCCCTTCAAACACTTGAAAAAATTAAAACTGAAAAAAGCTTGAGGTTTTAAAACTTAATTAAGAACTCATCTCTTCTTAGACAAATGCATCTTTTCCCTCCTCCTGATAGCTTAAGCCCATGTCCCCTTTGCCTGTCTTAAACCTTTTGTTGCTCCATCTCTCTGTCCTCCCTGATCCAGCACGGCAAACAAGCCCAGTTCTGGGTCAGCTGGACAGATCCTTCTGCAGATTGCCAGCAGACATTTGCCTTCTCTGGAGAACTCAAAGAAGGTCAGGACCCCTCTATTCGCACTAGGCAGAATATATGGACTTTCTCAAACAGCTGCATCTTGAACTCAGTGTGAGCCACGGCATCCATTCCTCAATCCTCACAAAAACAAGAGAAAGATCACACAGTGAAAAGTCACAATCAATACCTGTTACCAGTGCGTTCCAGGCGGGGGTCTTGACACATATCCAGCTCTGGAGTAGAGTCTATGATGTCCTGAACGTCGGACCACTCATCACTGCTGCCCATTCCTAGGTAAGGCAATACATATGATCTATAGGATCACGACTTTCACAGAATGGTGTGCCTTCAAGGGACTTTTGCAGCTTTGAAAATCAAGGTTTCAAAACTTCATGGTGTCATGTTCAAAGTCTTAAAATAGGAAGAGAAAGTGGCTGATCACCTAGAGTCACAAGTCCACCAGTGCTGGGAAGGTGCCCTCACAATTCCAGAGCAGGAAGACCATAAGCATCCCCTCCCTGCCACCATACCAGAGGGTCATCAAAGTCATCGGCCCGAATCCTCATTAAGACGTGATAACCACAAATACTTCACCATTAAAATAAATTCCAAATAAACTTTTTACCTGTCAGTAAAAACTCTTCAATCACCGTACAGCTTTAGCTGACATGGAAGACAACACAGTGATTTTCTGTATAGCTTCACAGAGATTACTGTAGTTACGAATTGGCACTATTTATTTTTAATAGAAATAATTTTTCAATACAAATTCTCAAGTCTACAACTGGTTTAGATACCCATTACAGTGAAATTTCGCTTAAAAACTGATAGATGAAATGTACTCTGGTTTCTGTATAATCTACAGCCTGGTCAGTATTTGAAGAATAAGGAACTTCCTCCTCAAGTCACATTTATTGATACCAAACTGTTCAAAAGCTCAGACTTGCACCTATTCTAAACAAACAATATGAACACAGTGTCTGTTCACACAAGAAATTCTTGAAGGATTGAAGACCTAATTTGTAAACTACGTTAGTCCCTCAACAGTGTTAGATGTGAAGTTTTTGACCTTTCCAAACAGCCTCAGTAGCCAAATATACAAAGCCCATGACAACTTGAGTGTTGATTTTATTCTTTTAGGCTGGCGTTGTGCACCAGCTGGCAACAAATGCCATGTTTGAAGACAAAGCGTGATGTGTATCTGTTGCCAAAGTAGGCATCCATACACCGGTGGTTCTCAAAACAGAGAACTTCCAACACAGAGGCTTCCTTTTCTTTATTTTTTCAAGCTGGGAAGCTTTTCTGCAAATACCTTCGAGTACCTTTTTTTGGCAGTTCAGCTCCAAGGCATTTGCATCACTGACAGACATTTTAATTATAGATGCATAAAATACATAATTAAAATTCAAGTATCTGTGTTTCTCCTCAGCACGGAGATCCGATTTTGCATTACRTGTGAGAAATAGCTGAAAGGTTGAATACGCAGAGCACACAGGAAAGATACAACTATCTGCCTTGAGCAGATTCCACAGTATGATACTTCCACCAAGAAGAAAGAAGCTTTCACATGCACAATGACTTCAGAGTTGCATACATATAGAGAGAGCAGACTTTGACCCAAGAAAGCTACTGATGGTAACCGAGCTTGTAAAGCAGCAACTGTAAAAATAAGGGTAAATATTTATAAGGCATTCAAACTACTGACGTCCGTGCTCAATTTCTCTGATACCAATGTTTGTACTGACTTGCCTTGGCCAGGATCACCGAACAGATGACAATTTAACAGTTAGCTATGCAGAAGCCATACGCTTTTATGGAGAACTACACTAGTTTCTGGTAGATTGACGTCTGTAAACCTGGGACCCCTCAGCTGCTACTATAAATACAGAATGGGACTCAGTCATGACAATTCTCATTCAAATGCTACAACAAAAGATGTTACATGTTGTTTTATAGTCTTAATTTGTTAGGAACCAGCTTGTGAATGTCAGCAGAGGAATTTCCTCTGTATTACTTAGGAAAAAAGATGATCATCTGGTTCAGATACTAATGTCGGAGACCTATGCTCGTCCCTGTGCTCCTGCACAGACTTTCCTTATGATCTTCAGCTAGTTTTACAGTCCTTTTGTATATAAGTTCATGACCTGTAAAACAGACCACTTCTCATTTCTGAAGGCTGCTGCAAGTCCAAATGCAATACAGGTTGGGAGTTGCTCAGATACTACATTGGCACAGCTATATTAAAAAGCACAGAAAAGGGCTTTTATCATGTTATTACACCATGTTCTTTATTTAAACAGCCTGGTGCTAAGGGCTTAGGTGATGGCTTTCCTGACAAGAAAAAATCATTAATTCAAATTACTAAACAACTCTGGGAAGTGGAGAAAGCAACTGTAAACTCCAAAGATTTGAGGGGCTTCTTATATGAGAAATAGACTAAAAGGAAACAGCTCATTTAGCTGAGAAAAACAGTTGCATATAATTGCTGTTTTTAAACACATCAAGGCATGGGATCAACACACAGAAGGGAAAATAATTATTTAACCCGACTGACAAATTTGGCGTATGAACAACCAGATATAAAATACTTACGAATAAATCCAGAGAGAAAACTAAATGGAAGCTTTTAACTATCATATTGATGAGGTCCAGAAACAGCTTTCCAAAAGCCCAGTTAGACTAAGACGGGATTTGACTGTTCATGAAAGAGGTTCTATGACATGGATGAATGCAACTGCAGGGGACTGAACTCAATAACCTACTCCCATCCTCTATGTTTGTGAAACTATTCATATTACTGACGTTTTAAAACTTTGCTACCCAGAAAACTGCTAACATCCGATTAGCCCTGTCTCGCTCACGTATCTGTCTAAGTAAGGCTACCTCAAATTCTATATGTATGAAGCTGATTACCCCTCAGTCTCCCAGCCTCTTCCTGTAACAGAGGGACACAAGCGCTGGGAATTTAATTACTTTAATGATCAAGTACCCAAGCTCCAGTTTCCATACCTATGCTGACATTCCTCATCTCCTGCGTGACCTGGACTTCCATGTTCCGGCTGTTCCGCTTTTCTCGTGCCCTCTTATTGCTCTTGGTCATGCCACTGTATTCGCTGATGGGCTGGATGCTCTCGTTCAAGGGTGTGACGGCAGCAGAGGGCACAGATGATGTGGGAGTGTTGGACTTGGTTCCAGCGGTGCTCGGTGTGGCAGCTGCTGAGGACTGCCCAGATTCGGACATTTCATCTTGGGGGCACTATGGCAATTCCAGGGTGGGGGAAGAACAAAAAGCGAAAAGCACAGCTATACATTTCAATTAATCTCTCATTTGTTGGTGTATGGCTGCCTTAAAGCATTATGGAGAATGAGTCTTGCCTGCTGTACCAGCTACATGTCCAGCGCTTGCTGATGACACTAGGCACTGCAACCACAATGAAGCAGTAAGTTCTCATGCTGAACTCAGCAACCAAATCCCACCTGTGAAAGGACTGATACCCTTCCTCCTTTACTACTAAACATTGTTCTTTACGAGTCACATCAGTATGTGATCTCTTCATCATGCACATCATGAAAGATGGCCTTATCCTAAGTGAAAAGCACCTGCAGCTCACACTGTCTACAGTGGAAGCTGAAGGGCTCTGGGATTTGGTAAGCCAGGCCAGCATTTCCCAAGACTGGAAGGCAACATGGATATTGCTTGGGAAGGATCTGAAGTGGCCTCTTAGAGGTCTTGGATGATGTCATTACTGTAAGCCATCAATACAACCTGGATGAGAGAACAGCAAAGTGGTTTTGACGCTAAACTGAAGAAACAAAGCGGGTACCAAGCTGGGATGGTCTGACTTTGCTAGCGCAGGAGACCTGTGTCCCCATACCACCTTGTGCAGAAGCTAGCCAGGCATGGGTCCAGCTTGAAAACAGTAGAAACAGGTGGGGTCTCCCCACTTCCAAATGACAGGACGACAGGACCCAAGAATTCAAAAATCAGAAGCTGACAAATTAACATAGGAGATGGATTCCCAGTGTGAAATGCGCACAAATGGCTCTCAGTTTTACAGACATTACAGCCCCATTTCTTGTAATACCACCTCCTGAAAAAACACGGGAGGCTTTCAAGGCTCTGTCAGGATTTTATACTGTGACTCTTGTTTGTCAATTAAAACAGCAGTGCTTCACAGTCAGCCAAGTAACGTCTTGACCAATGCTGTGATCACTCCCAGACCCAAATGAGATCTCCCCATTCTTCATGACAGCCCACTCTAATTACTGCCTGCAGGGAGATGACAAAATTAATGTTGAGAGTTATACGTGATAATGAGTTGCAACTGGGTGCAGTGACATTCAGCATCTGCACATCCAGACCCAGCTCTAATCTTTACTACTTGTCTCTCCCCTCCTGTGAAAGTACTAGAAAGATCCTGATTTTGCTCAGAGGCTGCTCTGAGCCTCCCAACCTTGGAGCTGTGATGCTGTTTCACTTCACTAATTTGGAAGTCTCCGTCTCTTTAATAATAACTTTACAATATGACAAAAAAATTCAAAATGGCATGAGAAAGAAAACTGAAAAAAATGGTGACTTAACCCTTTGCAGCCGTATTTTTTCTTTTAAATCTGGAATCTTATTAAGATCTTTCTTTAAATTAGACTGGCCTCTATATGCTTATCTTAAAATACCCTGCTGTACATTGCCCTGTGGAAGTCAAAGGTTTTACATTGCATCTGTGCATTTATATTGGAAACTTAACGATTTTTTTAAAACTGCGTTATCATTAAATACAATCCACCTTTTGTATATAGTTTCTGCGTTGTCAGTCCAAACAGCACCCACATTCCCACATGGACATTCAAATCTCCCTGCATATTTTCTGATTTTACCATCAAGACTGAGATGGGAACTTTTCACTTAGGCTGCCACATGTGAAAACCACACTTCCCACCTCTATTTCATATTCCTGTTTCAGGAGCTACTTTCCTAATATGTAAAGAAAAAAAAATCAAGCCAGGTAAGAGAACAAATATGATCCAGTAAGCCTTGTACTACTTCAACTGCAGTTTGCCTGCTGTGCTTTCTAATGTAGAAAGGGACAAAGAGTATCAAGTGTAAAGTGCAACCATAAAACCTTTTTCCCCAAACAAAATTTCTGTTGCATGAAAGGATTCAGAGATGTTCTTGTACCCACTGTAAGTCTATAAGCATAACCAAAGTCCGTAAGTATCTCAGCACTGTAAAAGAGACACCCACGTGGGTCCATGTGTCATTTTTTGTTCTTAGGAACTAGATGTTATTCAGAAAGCCTGTATTCAGAAAGCCAGTGTCTATAGGGCGGTATTTGTATCAGACATATCCTGTAACTTCTTGTTTATTGACATAATCTGCCCCTCACTCAGAACACACCAGTGAGTAATTACCCTGGTCTTTCACTTACTCTTTGGTAATACATCTGAGTTTTATATTTACCTAGAAAATGTACTTCATCAACCTACCAGCCTGTGTTGGAGAAATTCCTCCCAAATGTAAATGCTACTAAGGCGCTCCTCTTCACAGTCCAGAAGCTTTATTAATCTTTGCTGGTATCTTCCTTCTATTGTCCTGAGTGCTTCGTTAATGCTAAGTATTCCACTAAGTGTACGGTTCTCCTCTACAGTGTAGGAGGCATTCTCCATAACCCATAGCTCACCCAAAGAATACTCTCCACAACCACCACTTACCTACAGCCATACCTGTCAACCTCCTAAACATCAAATGTGTAGTAGTGACCTCCAAAATGCATTGCAAAGGCCCAACATTCATAGCAGTCATATGTCACCATGAGAAGCCACAATTGTATGGTTATAACACTGAAAGCATAGTACATAAAAACAAAAATGTTAAGGACTTTCATCTCCAAAACTTTATATAAAATAAATGTACAACTGAATGTAAAAATAAAATAATATAATGACAGCAGCTAAAACAGAAAATAGTAATAATAAGTATACCAGGACACTTAAAATATAACTACAATATGGCCCCATTAAGAAGGAAAACTAGTCAGAAGAGTCAGGATATACATACTGGGAAGGTGAGTCGTGTGTGCAGTTGATGTCAGTGGAATATCAGAGCTGCTGAAGAAGAGGTGAGGAGTGCATGAGCAGTACTGCTGAGATTTCAGTCATGCAAAATATTTAAGAAACAGCATTCCAGTCAGAGAGTGTGCAAGAAGCTTGCAGGAGGAAAATCTCCATTCCAAATTGCAAATCTAGTAAGTCAGTCAATCACATCCTTTAACTATTCACAGGTTTGTTCCATACTCTTAGGAAATCCTCTGCCCCATCCACGCTACCCCATCCAAATCTTCCACGGCCCAAGCTCTCTAACTCCACCCTACCCACTAGCCTCCTTAAACCTGTCATCCCACTTCTGAGTTTCCCTAACGAGCATCAACACAAATCCCAGCACTACCCGTCAGATACATCTGGAGTAGCACACTACTACTTCTGCACAAAKCTTTCTTGTAACCAGAAATGGTGTTTTTTGCCTGACACCACCAACAACAAATCACTAAGAGAGCCAGTCAGTAACCCTCCAATACCTGAACTTGGACATCAAAGCTTCCAATTTATCTGGGTTCCTGCTGCATTCTCCTGCAATGCAGATGCTAGGTTATCCTGAGATCCACTCAACTTCTTTCACAAGTTCTGCAATAGTACTGCTTAAAGAATTACGCCCTAGCAAGTCTGTGGAAGATGGATCTAACCCCAAAATCCTCCCAGCTCTTCTCTAAAAACTAACCCCTGCCGCACACGCCTGATCGCTAGAGAGCTCGAGGGCATGTTCACACCATAGTGTGCAGCACCGCCTGGAGATCCCAAGGAATAAACTGGTTCCAGAACCAGGAAGCTGGTTGATCTCTATGCATTTTGGTTGCTGTCTGTGTCCTTGCAGCAGTGTTGTGTTGGCACAGCACTAGTCTGAAGAAACACATTCATGCTCTATCTTCATTTCCACCATCCTTGATTATGTTATTGCACTGTGGCATTGCTATTTCCTAATTCCAGGCAAAACTCTTCAGAAATGACTGTAGGACCCAACTGGCATTCTGCAAGTTGCTACGTTTCCCAGACTTCTGTGCCTCTAACACTACAACAAAGGCTGGGTTCCAAGAACAGTCTCCATCCTATCCAAAGATCTTGCTTTTGGATCTCCAACTTGCATGATGGCAGAGGGCTGATGAAGTGCTAAGGTTTGTGCTGTGCTAGGCCTGGCTACTTTACAAAGGTAGTGTTAAAAAAGGGAAGTTGCTGCTTTGTTTTCTGCATAAATTTTGAATTTGTCTAAATTTCTTGTGCTATGCACCAAGGAGGCCACTCCTGCAGAGTCTCTCAGGCCAAAGTACCATTAATGTAATCTGGAGACATGCAGAACGGGTACAACAAGAAGTTGGGTTTTTTCTTTCTTTGGTTTTTTTTTCCTCCTCTTTGCCTTTACTGCCTCAATGTATTTTACAGGATTAGTGATTTACAATTTCTCAAAAGGATACCAGTCCTTAGATGTGACATATAAAACACCTGATGTTCTACCAATTCCAGGCTGAAAGAAAGTAAATTCTATCAGACACTTTTAAAGCAGACCAGAAGCTCTGTGAGATACTGGTGGACATACTGTAAGCCGTGCTGCCTAGATGCACCACTGGCTCTCAGGCCTGTCACTGGGCATTTGTGGAACATCCTTCAAAGAGAGGAATTTCGTGGGATCCTGAGCAAAGACTTTGAGAAGTCTACCGGTACAGCTCATGGGAAATGTGGGTCATCATCATGTGTAGTCTAAACTGAAAACAGTTGCAGTGAGTTGTCAGCTACGAGTACAACATCTGGGTCTTTGGGCTCAGACCAGTCTCTGAATGGCAGAGCAGAGCACCACAAGCAACAGGCAGAACCATGCAGCTGCTTCAGCGCAGCTGCAATGCTGTGAGGTTTTGGCAAGCCCCAGTGCAGAAGGCAGAGCATTGAAGGTGACAAGTGTACTGACCGTAGACAATGCAAGTCTAGAGCAATGATTTGGTATATGAGGAACTGAAGACCTTTAAGCACAGTGCAAGACTTGGGCATCCAAAGAGGATTAGGAGCCCTTTTTACTGAAGATAGGAAGGCCAGAACAGTGATCACTCAAAAAGGACAAACACTGGAGAGCAAGCGCAACCCAATGCCTGGTCCCAGCTGAGGTGCAAAAGCACTGCTCTTATCAAGGGGGAGAGAGAGGACAGGTTCCACCATTTCCTCTCCCAAATAAGCTATAAAAAACTGAAGGATTTATCTTCCCTAAATCCCTAACTGCCTACCCACACATTCCTTTCGACTCGGGGCCAGCCAAGTAAAGGAAATTATCACCGATATAAGAAGCATGAGGAGTTGTGTCGAATCCCTCCTGCACCATATGCCAGATCTGCAAAAGAATATCCTCCCACCCACAGCAYAGCTACCAAAGGAGCAGACGCACAGCAGGGAGAGGCTGCAAAGGGTTATGGACACAGATTGGTCTCCATCTTAATGAAAACGTGGGATGCTATTGACAGTGGGAGAGTGGGAAACCCTTGCTCCATGATGGTCTATAAAACCTTGTAGCTGGAGTTGGACTGCAGCTGGCCGAGGTCACTCAGGTGCCAGTGGTCCAGTGTTGGGATGATCTTGGCCCCTATCTGCCCACGTACCATGCCATCCGCGAGGGGGAAGACATTCAGAGAGTTAGGACGCTCCTTCCTGCTAAAGAGAGAAACAGAGAGAGGGGAAACCAATCTGTTAGCGATTTACAAGGTTCTTATAGAAAAGAAACAGCACACTACCTTATGTGAAATATTAGTTGCTAGAAATTGAATTGCACCCCTTCCCCTCACACAGCAGCTGTATGAACTCCCAACTCCCACACTTCCATGGAGTTGTCTACTCAGACCCATAGTGTCTACTGCTAGAGCCCTACATCTTCCCGGGGAGACTCTAAGAGGGAGGGGGTCAAGTGACCACAACAGGTATGACTGACTTCTCCATCAGTACGAAACATTTTGGGGGAACGCAAAAGTGCAGGGAATCATCAGCCAATTTAAGTCAGTGTATCTTCTGAGAAACAAAGGTACTGTGGGAAACCAAGTCACAGCAAACAACTCTCACAGCAAAAAATCCCACTTCCATAGATCCTAGAGATGTCATCACTGGGTCAAGAAAGAGGCTTTTAAGTCAGTCATCTACATGGCACTTCTGTACATTCCACCCCAAACCTGGTTAGCTCCCATAGCAGAAATCAGAGGTTTTTGGATCACTTCCAATTAAGCAAGAAAAATAATACTTCTACTCTGTGATCCCCTCTCCATATCCATATTACAGTGTACTCAAAATTCAGAAATTAAACAAAGGTATAAATGAATGCATCATTCATATTGCCAGATTTCTGAAATCACATTTTCTTCATCCTCTTCTTTCTGGCAACTGCAGGTGACTAGCTAGCTGCAGGTTTGATTCTGAATATAAAAGCTGGCACAGGTTTTGAGACCAAGTTCCAGTGGGAGAAAATCTAGAGCAAGCAGTGGAGGTGGAAAAGGCTGCAGCAGCATGCCGAAACCAGCAACTGGTTTCGTGCCAGAGAAGTAGGCCTGCAGGGACAGAGCACACATCCATTTAGGAGATATCCCCAGCAGCCTCCTCTAGCTGGACTCCAGTGGCCCTGCAGAGATGAACTAAGCTGATCCTCTGTGTGACATGCACCCACAAAGGGGTTCAATGATGATCCTTCACCTACTCCTGTGCGGGGCTTCCGCTTACTGGTGCGGGGTGATGAAATGCGCCCTTCTGTACACCAGTATCAATAACAGTAGACCTTCATGGGCCTATCTTCAACGATCATTAGCACTGGTCTGATGGCCAGGCTAGGCAACCATCACAACCACCTCACCTGTGACCATGGGCAAAACGACTGCAGCAGGACCTAAGGCCCCCCGGGACATACGCAAACACACTAACACAGGAGATGGTGCGTGAACCAGCTCATTTATGAAGGAAGGAGGTGGAGTGTCTAGCAGAGGAGACAATGTTTGTGCAGAAAACCAAAATGTCCAACCTTCCCATTGTCAGCACTGCCTGGCCAACACAGCGTGCTGCACTGCTGTGTCAGTGTCGCTCGTGCTGAGGAATAACTGCTTCCATGGCCTATCTTGGATAGGCAGAAGGGGCAGAAAGGTGTTTCCAGCATGGCCCAGCAAGGAGATCTGGGATGCACTTTTCCAAAGACTGCATTAAAATCCTCTCCTGAAGATCCTAAAGACTCATACATGGAAGTTTCATAGACAAACCCTCTTACGAAGGCAGCATATAACTGGATTTTAGAGGAACACAGATCGCTGACACAACCTGATTAACCTTACTTTTTTTTATACAGGAGATGCAATCAACTTTCAACAGATTCAAAACCAGATTCATATATGGTAGGGATTATCAGTTTCCCTGTAACCTTTCTACTTAAAAGGCATCTTGGTGCTTGTTACTTTTAAATATTAACAATCACTGAAGGTTTATAGAAAACATTTCACTGCTGTTTGTCTAAATACTGATTTATGACCTCTATCCTGCCATTTACACCTGCTCCTAATAGGTCATGGTGCCAAAGTACATTTACCTCTGCCTGTCTTCCTGCATTTACCTCTCTTTATCCTACTGCTATCATTCCCAGACCCTGAAAGTTTCTAACAGCTGTGGTTTAAGTTTCTAAATAACATACTAGGGAACTTTTTCCCCTAATATGGAATCTTCACCCCTGGTGCTGTACTAAGCACCACAAAAAGTATAGTCAGTTATGTATAAGAGATCATGAAGAGATTCAAAACTAGAAATTAGAACTTTATGCCACAAAGACAGAAAATTTCTAGTTTTACAGGTAAAGAAATAACTCAAGGGTCCCAAAGAGTCTACTGCAAAAGAAACATCCTTTTCAGGGAGGAAAAAAAAAAAAAGGCCATTTTTTGAGCTGCTTTAGGCATTAGTTTCATATCTTCCCTCTTCTTCAGGTTAGAATGGTGGTCTTAAGGGAGTCATGCTTCACAGGTGTAGGCAGCTGGAGGAAGTTTCCTGTAACTGCAAAACATTCCTTGCAAAACAAGTGGTGCAGTCAGAATATCTAACAACATCCTATAATATAAATGCTTTTGTGACTATGCTGGGATGGCCTGACATAACTCACTGGCAGCACCGAGAAAAATGAGCCATCCCAAATGTATGCTGAGAGAGACATTAAATTATACTTCCTCTTTAGGTAATCTCTATCAGATTTCTTTTGGAAACCCATAGCTTATTTCTACATTCATACACAAGCACATGCACATTTAACATGCAAGGAGATATAGCACCCCATTGAATGTACAGGGGACGTATGAACTTCACAGTCCCTGCTAAACAGAGAACAGAAGTACCAAGTCTCCGTAGCATCAGAAGCTGTAGGATCTTCAGGAAAGGATTTTAACGTAGATTGTCAGGAAAATTCCTTGCTGAGTTTCTTTGGAAACAGCTTCCAGCCTCTTTTGAACCTCCCAGGGAAGGGGAAAGAGCAAACACTACAGAAGAGCTAACTTTAGCTTTGCAGTCCTGGGGTTGACTACCAGTCTTCAAAGAACTTTAGAGTATCCTCAGGGGTGGCCTAAATTTTGAGTGCTGGAGTAACATTCATACACCCAATCCTTCCCATTACAGGGTGACTCTTAACACTTGGTTAGTTCCACCTTGCATTAGTTACAAGGTAAACAGCAAAATCCTCAATAAAGGTTTGCAGAAGCCAAACCTTTGGGATCAGGATGCTCTACAAATAACATCCTAAAGCTTGTAAAACGTAACAGAACTACGATTTGTTTGCCAGCATTTAAAGATGAGAACTTCCCTCTTGGGAGGCTACGGGCGCAGAACTCACTACCCAGCCCAAAGTCAGAAGTGCCTTCGGAGAGCTACTAACAGTGACACGCATTTTCTGCCCTGCTCAGAAAATATGCATGCTTTGTACTCTATGGTAAAATAAGGGAGAAAAGATGACTTTTTAAAACATTCTGGGACATGAAGTGTAAATGTGCAATCACAGAGGACTGATCCTGTTTTGGGACCGAATTTCTGCATGTGAGCACACAAGCTTCTTCCTGACGTGTTATCCCAGCAGCTTGGTGGCTCCCTCTACCTCACCCAAATGAGCCTAACGCAGGTGCCAACAGATGAAGAGGGCAAACATGCCGGTACAGTACGTTCCCCRCATCACACTGTTGCCACTAAACAGCAACCTCCAAAACTAGGATTAACAAAGTTAATATGCAGCAATAGGATTTACCTTTTCCTCCATGACTGGCGATGACTGCAGTGACAAACATAACAGCCAAAACAGAGCAGCAATCGCACAAAAAGCGAGACAAAAAAAAACAACCATTAGAGAGCAAAGGTCATGCAAACATGCAGCCCTACAACAGACACGGGGTACGCAKGCACAGTAACCCACACCACGTGGAAGTGTGCACCGTACTCATTACCCGTCTTGGATGGCGGTAGATACACACGCCCCCCAACAGTTCTTGCACAAACTTTTCCCAAGTGACAGGCAAACATACTTGGTGTACTTACGGTCTTATGCAAATATGCACCCCTATGCAGTCTAACACACCCAAGCACATCCACAGATGAAAATAAATAAATGCACTCAAATTTGTGTGACAAGCCATGAGAAACTATGCCCGTGTCCCCTCCAGTGCACATTAGTGCACCAAGATACACAGACGCTGGTGTTCACCCCCACCCAGCTGTGCAGTGACAAAAAACCACACATCTGACCCAAGTGCTGGTGCAGAAGCATATAAAAACACAAAGCTACTCACACACACACACGCACGCAAACAGTGCAAAGCTTGAAATGAAGGAAGAAGTCCCATTTCCCACTGGCGGTTCGTACAAACTCAGATCATAACCCTGTCAGGGGCTTTCATAGATATAAAGTGTTTCTCTTCTTTTCTCTCTAAGGAGACTAGCAATACGTCACACTTAGAAGGGTAAAAGACTAATTTCTCTAATACGAAGAGGCAATTCTTGATGAAAATTTTGCCCTTCATCCCAGAGAATGGCAGTCTTGCACATATAACCAGTAACACTTTTCACTGTGCATCTCTTTCAAGGAATGATAACATAAAGCCAAAAATAATATTACCTTATTTGAAAGTTAGGGAAGGCAAATCTCATTAAAATCAATTTGTACCATGCAGTCCAACCCAAATTTGGCAGGTGCATATATGAACCACCCTTTAAAAGAGAGAAGCCCTAAGCATGCCTTTGCCTACGGCACTTTTATATTTTACTGCGTTAAGTACTTCCACAGATATATTCTTATTTACAGAAGGGTAAGTGGGAAGGGAAACAAGCCTAACACACTTATCCCATTTCAGCTGTAACACTAGGATCAGAACATGTTCTGGGAGCTCACTGTGGACTTTCAGACTGCGAGGGGGAGAGGAGAAGGAAGAAAAACAGCCAGATAAGGGAGGTTTTATGAACAGAAGAACACCTACAAACTGCTGGTTCTTTTTACACCATGTCTTCTCTTGCTTTCTACACCCCTCATGCCTGTCTCTTTTGCCTAGGAAGGCTGCCGTCTAACTTTTCATTATTTTTTTTTCCCCCAACAGATTTTTGTATTTTAGACAATCCAATTTTAGCCAGACCCCAAACATTGTATTCTGTAATTATTTTTATTTTCCTAAACCACTCTCTGTTGTGAGACTAATTTACTGTTTTGCAGAAAATAGAGCACAGAGATAACTCATTATACAGCCCACTCAACAACTACAACTGCCTTTAGTTACTCCTCTCTAGATTAAATACTGTAAGATATTCTTTTCTGAAAGGACTACTCAACTGTCAGAAGAGGAAGGGTAAATAGTCCTCCTTGATTCACATGTAACTGTGTCTTTCCCTCCTTTATGTAAGGCTTTGGTAGCCTTACAAATAAGAGTATAAAAATCTTATAAACTGATTCAGAATAAATAAATCAACTGATTCAGAATAAATAAATAAAATTCTCAAAGAATCTTTCTTTGAGATACTGGTATCTTCCAGCTGCAAGTTATTCTTGTAGCCAAGGCTACAGAAGTATCTTTAATTATTATGGGAGGTAATGAAATAGCAAATAGACAGTATTGGAAAAAATTCTTCACTGAGAGGGTGGTCAAGCACAGGAACAAGCTCCCCAGGGAAGTGGTCACGCCTCCAAGCCTGTCGGTGTTCAAGAAGCATTTGGACAATGCTCTTAGATATATGGTTTAACCTTTAGGTCGCCCTGTGTGTGGCTGGGAGTTGGACTCAATGATCCCTGTGAGTCCCTTCCAGCTCAGGATATTGTATGACTTTAAGGCTGCAGGAATTCTGGCAGGAGTCCCAGGCTAGCTACCGAAGTTTCTAAAGATTCATGTCTTTTACTACTCCCTTTCCATTCTCCAAGCCTCTTTCATTGGCAAGGCGGGGCTGGGTCTCTTTTTCTCTCCCTTTTTCTTTCTTACAATACACAGTCAAAACTTTGGCAATTTGAATTCAGTCTTTTCCAGAGCAGTCCAATGCAGCAACGGGGAGCCATAGCAGACAGAGGGTATTTATAAGTCCTATGCCAAGATCTGAAATTTCCTATTACATTACCCCAAAACCAACTGACATTCTGGTACTTAAGTGTTACAGACCTAAATACAAGTTACTAAAATATCCTCACTTATTCTTCCTTTATTCTTAATATATTTCTTTATTCTTCATTTCAAATAATTTTGCTCTTTCTTCATCTCCAAATTTTGCTCAATGCTCTTTTGCATTTCATCATCCCTACCAGATGATTCTTCAAAAACCTTCATGGCTTTCCATTTATCTGCTTTCCCAGTATTTTCATCTCCATGTCTTTGCCCATGCTGCCCTTTCTGTACAGTCTGACATGCCATCCCCACTCCTTTTCTTAGCCTAATGCTTCCCAAAGATTTGGGTTTTGAGTGAAGTTCAGTGATATTAACCAGCTGAAGTTCACAGATATTAACAAAGATCAGTCAGACATATTTTGTAAGAGACGAGGGAGGACGCACCTAGCAGGCACTCTTTTTCGAGTATTCCTGTGGACCTGGTACTGTCTCTATTTTTCAGACCAACAGCTCCCACAGCTTGTGTGTGCAAAACCTTTTAACATTCCCCAAGGCCAGAAGAAATTAAAAAGTTAAAAAAAGACAGGCAAGGACAACAGAAAGATTTAATCTCCTGCAGCATATTACTTGGGTCAATGTTTGCCTGGAAAACACCGTTTTAGTTTAAATCTTCCTGGGTTAGACAGTGTCACTATAGTGTTAATCATCTCGTTATCATGTGATGATTAACACAAATAGTGATCTGTCATGCATAAAAATTGCCACAGAAAACATCTTTTTTTATGGCTGATTTAATAGATTATGCTTAATCTGAGTAGATTTTGTGTTATGTGCTCTATTACTTCTCTAACCAGTATTTATGGAACATCACTTCTACTTCTTACCCCGTGGGCTATGTTACTGGTACATAGTATCAGAGAGAAAGCATTTGGTTCCTTCACATGCCAGTTAAAACCAGATGTATCTGTGCTGGAATCAATGCAACTGCAACTTTTGTGCTTTAAATTTGTTCTAACACTACAAAAGACTAGTTCTTCTATATACTGAACTTCTTTCCTACCACTGCCTTCTTTAAGCAAAGGGTGGTTCTCACTGGTTTTGTGCTCTGAAAGCAGGGCAGGACTGGGAGGGAGAAAAAATCAACTTCTTGGGTGTAAGTAGGCTTACTGGGTGAGTGACTTACAGAAAGCTTCCTCTGAAGGAACAGGGGGGGGAAAATCCTATACTGGCTAACGTATTTAATTGCTACAGTTCTGCTGGCTATCACACATACAAAGACACACACACGCACACACACAAATACTTTGACACCTCCATCCATTTTAAAGATAAACCTTTTACATGCTACCTGAGAATACAAACATACTTTTCCAGAGGCCCCCCATCAATAGCAGCGTGATGAAGCCTAAGCTTTGTAACAGAACATATAAAGCTCCTCCTCATCAAGCCTTAGAGAACGTACCCACAACTCACCCACAACCCACTACAAAAAAGCTTCAACTACAGTCCATGTCCACAGGGAAAAATCCTGCTTCTGGTTTCTCTCTCTCAAATACCCGCACTCAGTTCGTAAGTTCCCGGATGGCACACATTACATGGAGAGGTTATGGCCCTACCTTCTCCCAGGTAGACTGCTCTCAGTTTGATTATTTCCCCCAGCTTGCTGCATCTTGGATCGCTCAATGTGTTCCACRTAGGTTTGGATCATCTGTGAGGGAAGAAAAATCCGTGAGCCAAACAGAGGAGAAGAAATGACTCATTTTCTGCTTTTTGCTTTTGTTTGATCTTCTCCAGCATCCATTTCCAATTCCCTTTCTTTTTTTGCGTATCTCCTTGTCTTTGCTCGTCTTCTAAGCTGCTGATGTGAATGGACTAAGCTGGCAGAAAATTTGACAGCAAACAGTGCTGGAAATTACTTAAGCTTAATCTCATAACAAAAGAGCCACGAAAAGCATATCCAAAAACAATGTAAGACATCTCCTGGAGGCTCGCTGGCAGTGGGAGATGAGGTAGGGGAGCACTGTTCACAGAATCACAGAACAGTTGAGGAAAGGAACCTCCTGGGGTCCACTGGGTCCAACGTCCCTGCTCAAACAGGACCACCTAGAGTAGGTTGCCCAGGACCATAGCCAGGTGGCTTTTGAATAGCTCCAAAGATGGAGACTCCACCATGACTCTGGGCAACCTGTGCCAGTGCTCGTCATCCTCACAGTAAAGAATTTTTTATTCATGTTCAGAGGGAGCCTTCTGTATTACAGTTTGTGCCAGTTGCCTCCTGTTTTTCACTGGGCACCACTGAAAAGAGCCTGGCTCCATCCTCTTTACCCTCCATTCAGATATTTCTGACGTTCCCAAAGTTCAGAAGCTCTAGTTATCACTAGTACTGTAAAGCTGAATTCTTTGACATGACTTTTCATATAGGCTAAGAGTTTATTTATTTAGAAATAATGAGATGACATCCTACCTCTGTGTGACGCTGATGTAGAGCATTATACTCTTTCTTCATTTCTGATTCACGTTCCTCCAGTCGTGAAACTATCAAGAGAAGATTCCAGCCGTGAGCTAACAGATCAGATAATCAGATTGTGTGATCTGATCTTCATTACAAACTCAATTTATGGGTATCTGCATGTTCCCAGAATGAGCAGACCAAATCATGCAATAAGACCATAGAAGCAGAGGTCTTCAGCAGTAGCCTGGTGCCCTGTAAGTGTCCTAGTTTGGCAACAACTTAAATTATCCTCTGGGATGGGCGCCTCTGGCTATTTGAGGAGCAGCAGTACTGGACAAAACACCGATGAATTCTGAGGGGAACCTCAGCCAACAAAACACAGCTGCACATGTTAAGGAAGTATTTGTAAAAGTAAACAAACAGACAGACAAACAAATAAATGTGATAGTTTATATGAGAAAAAAATGGGAGGTTCTATTCAGGGACAAGGAGAAACTGGAAACCAGGTTCTGAAGCTTCACCAATGGCCCAGATCTTACAACTGGAGAGACTGAGCATGCCCCACACAAGAGAAGCAATGAAGCCTCTACTAAGTTAGTGTGGATACATCCCATCCTTTAGAAGGCTCAGAATTTTATACCAAAGTAAGGGATAACCAGACATTTCAGGCTTTGCGTAAATTACATTAAAACAAACAAAATGTACAAAAAATATTTTCAAAGTAGCAGTATATGTGTGTGGAAGGCCAAGTGTATAATCATGTCTGGTGTACAACTTTGCTTACTCTGATCTGCATAGTTTTTGGTCTTCAGCTCCAGCTGTCGAGTCTGAAATTCAAGGTGTTCCACTTGGATTTGTAGTTCTTTCTTCTCCTGCTCCAGTGCATCTTCAAACTCTATAAACTTCTGAATAGGGAAGAAGCAGAGAAGGAGGCATGGATGAGGAATAAATGTAAAATGTGTTTGCCCTATATAACTTTTCCTCTCCTCACAAAAAAAAAAAAAAGAGAGAATATAAATTACAAAATAAGAAATAAGAATTTTTAAGTACTGTAATTAGTACAATAGCATTTAATCAAGCTGAAGAAACTATTTTATATGAGAAAGTATTAGCTAAATTTAATGTATAATTAATACATAAACTATGGTCCAACATGAATTATATAAACCAGCGCAACTCTGTCATCTTCAGCAACGTTGTTCTTCCTCATGCCAGGCTGAATTTTTATTCCCATTAATTTGATGTCAGAGAAGACAAATTCTATTTCTATGATCATATATTTACAAACACATATGTCAGAAACCTTCAGACCAATTCTTCTATTTGTGTAGTTTTAGAAAGCTTCACCTACAATTCACGTAGTGGCTAAGTTTTGCAGAAACGTGCAAGTCTTGTGGAAAACTCATCCACAACTCCGGGCAGCTGAGAGCAACCTCTGCAAACAGAGATGGGGACCTGCCCCAGCAACAAACTCGAGAAGGGCTCTGTGGTATGCGGGAGCCAAGGGAAGGAGGAGGGAAAGAGGCAGAGGAGGAGATTCTCGCAGCAGAATTTAACAAACTTATACCTAGCAAGAAAAAGCTGCGCTAGCTGTTCTTAGTAAAGAAGGGAGGGAAGGGATCATTGCTGCTAACTCTCATTAGCAACCACAACAGTGGCAGCTGTACACATAGTAGTGTGGACTCCTACCCAGAACATTGGGCTGAAGGAAAAATTTTTACAGATATACTCATTTCATTATGAAAACACAACAGAAAAATACCTAATTTCAGGTTATTTCTGTAAAATGTCACTTTTGACCTTGGAGCTTTAGTCATTCTCTGCGTTGGATACTAGCATGCACAGCAAAGAAAAGTAAAACATGTGAAACATTCAATTTAGCTCCACTGTAGTGAATTGATATTACACATTAGTCTTGATAAGAGCTGTAGTCACAGTGGCTTTCATGAAATATTTAAACTAAACAGGGTCCCTGGAAAGTGAATAGCACCTTCAAATCTCTGAGTATACTTAAGCAACCCCGGTTCTTGTGCTGTATGTGGTCATGAGAGCTTTTCTGCACAAAACACTAATGCATACCCATACGCAACAACGACCCATAATCCATACTTCTGGACTCAGAAACTGAGCTGGTTCTGATACAAACTTGTGGAAAAATCCATAAGACTCAGAAAACATTTGCTCTGTCAACCACATACATCCTCTCCACAGCAAACCAAGTCTAAAGCGCAGTCCCACCATGCTTACAATGGCGTAGGATATTAAAGCTATCTCACTAGCTTCAGAACAAGCCCTATACTGGCCTTACAAACCCCAAAATTCGAGTCTCCTCAACAGCTACATCCAAGGAAGCTAAAACAAGAAAGTCATCTGCATCAACCAGTCCAGTACTTAAAACACAAACCCTTTAATCTTTAATTGGGTTTTTAACTTTCTTTTCCTTCCTGCCCAAATTTATTGCAATAAGGGGGTTTTTTCCCCCCTTATGGTTGTTTTCCAGCAATATTTTCTAGAAATACCAGAAATGCCAACACCTCTCTTCCACTATAAAGGAGTCATCTCAGAGGCTAAACATTTACTTTTTAATTAAATTTTAAGACTGTACAAGGTTTTAGATTTTTAAGTAAGCATTTTTTCTCTGAGATGTCAATTAAACACTGAAATCCTAGATGTCAATTAAACATTGAAATCCTTCCTAGTCATCACTCACAAATACCCAGCAATGCGTTTTATGGAYTTTGAGAAATTTATAAAGCAATCTGCTTTGTACATTTTCTGATTTATTCTTGAAACATTTTCCAGAATAACAACATAATTTCAAAATCAGTAAAAACGACAAAAAAATCCTAACCAACACAGCTACACTGAGCAACAAACCTAGAGAAGCAGCAGGTTAACTTGCTCCATTTGGAGGACTACACCGACAAAAGGGCTATTTTCCTGGTATAATCTCCATTTCCTCGCAGGGTTTTGCTGGAACCACTCTGCTAAAGCTCTATTGATGAACCCTTTTAATTACAGCCAAGGGCTAAATCCCCATCATATTGCACTGGCTCAGCTTTCACTACCCTCTTGTCTCAAGATGCCCTCCTGCTCCTAGTTGTCCATCCAGGAGCATGCCACCCAGGCCAGGCAGGAATGAGGTTTTTAGCAGCAATAAAAATGAATGGACTTTAAAGAAAACATGCACAGATTTCTCAACAGTAAGTTAGGAAGCAAAAGAAGTTACAAGCCCAATTTTATTCCCACTATGTAGGTCACCTTAAATAGGATTCCTGGATTTGCTACTGCTGTTTTGGTTTAATTCAGAGGAAACTGATTGAAAGACTAAGTCTTCTACAAATATGGCTCAGTCTTCTTACTCACTCCTGCCTATTTTGCAACCTAAAAGTAATCAAAGAAACAGAAGACTAGAAATCAATTAACCATTTGGAGAAGAAAGAGACATGGAGACAACAATATTAAAAATTAATATTATCCTAAGTATTCTCAGGGAAGAAGAGCATTTCAGACAAATGCACTGCAGTATATCCTGTCCTGTCTGCTGAAGAGATCGAACGACGACATTGTGCGCAGGGACCTTTACTCTCCCTGTCTCTGAAGCACCTTTTAGCCGCTCCTGCATTAGAAGCCATCTCACCTGCGGTTCTCCCTGTGCATCAGAAGGTCTGAAGGGATGAGAGCAGTAAAAGTTCCAGATCCAGAGGGGACTGAACGGCCACACCAGCGGGATGAGGAGGAGAGGTTTCACTGCCAGGGCCGTCCCCGAGGAAAGCACGCCCCTGACTGAGGAGACGGCTTAGCACACACTGTCACTGCCGCTCATCCCTCATGGTACAAGTGAGCTCTCATCAGGGTATTCAGGCAGGCTTTATTTTTTTTCCAATAAGCCAGCGGCAGACATTTCATATAGCATCCAGGGAAGAGCCTTACTAGCCACTAAAAGCAGCAGAGATTGAAATGACCTTGCTCAGGAATATGAGCACATCCACAAGCACAACTAAGCAGTGCCAGGAGTTTGGGGAAAACAGGCACTTCAGGTACATTTGTACTACTCTTGTGAACAACAGCCCCCAGAGACACAGACAGCAAAGGCAGCACTTGGTCTACAGCATGATGCTATGCCATGGACCTCAAGCTGCGGCTCAGGGACCACGGTGTACGGCTGGGGACGGCCCAGGCAAGCAGCACTGCCCGGGCTGGCTATGGTCTCTCTCCTGCCCTAACGCAACCTGCCAGGCACAGCCCCAGCACACAGCAAATCCCCTACCTCGTGCTGCTCTCTGCACCAACCTTTGCCTTCCCGTGTTGCTAGAAACTCATACCAGGGCAGGACAAACAGAGAACACAAACTGAATAAAGCATTTTTTTATTAACCAGACTCACAGAGGCAGTTATGTTTTAAAACCAAGCACCTATTATTGAGTGAATGCAGCTCAGTAAATAAACCTCCATAGGCATTTCACATTTTCCATTTCTTTTGGGGGGTGGGGGTACAATCCTGGCCCTACTGATGCTGTGGGAATGTTTTCAGTAACTTGAAGAGGACCAAGATTTCATCCCGACCTTTTAAACCTCCTAAAAATAAACAGGCAGAGAGGACGCTAACTTGAAAGTCACCTTCCCATCTGAACATTTTTTGCCTGTAATATTTACAAACAGCACCAAAACCAGTTATAATAGAAGAAGAATCCTTCTGGTTTACTCTTGTTTCTTGTGTTTTTCATGGAAGTTTGTGCACAGCCAATCCTATCTAAATGCTGCGAAAATGTTCGATGCACAAAGATGAAGCTCCACGTCTCTGTGGATGCTAACTAAAATCAGCAAGCCTTCATAAGGGAAAAGAACATTCACATGAATCAAATTTGTATTTCTGGCCTCAGAAATAGTACAAATTCCAATGACTTACTGAAAGCAGATACTGCAGATATTACTCTTGCTTTATTATAAATTTAAATATTAAACAGGGTAAGAGTGGGCCAAAAAAAAAAAAAATACCAAAACCAAACAGCATAGCCTTATAGTCTTTTTAAAGACATCTTAAAATAACTGAGATACACTATTTACAAAAACTCTGCCACGAATTAAAATGCCCAGGGTACTAAGTTTAAAAACTGAAATGCAAATTTGCTGACTGCATTCTTTTGCTTTAGTGCTGCCAAAAGGCAAAAAAAAAATACAGTGCTGGCGAAGAATCACAGGCTCAACTTGCTGCTATGAGCTGCCCTTGATTTCAAGGGGTTTCTCATTTGCAGAGCCAGGTGCTGCAACTGATTTTCTCTGATGGTTTCACTGCACAGAGCTCAGTTCAGACCTACACCTCAGTGATTTCACAGCTCTCAGCTCCATCTTTATGGAGATGCAGTAAAGACATTTAGAAAACAGAAATAAGGACCAGATAATTCCACTGATGGTTAAGTACTTTTTTTTTTTTTTTTTTTTTTGGAATCCCACTATGTAGTTTGGAATCCCACTAGACAAAGTAGTAGATGGGTGCACTGGAAGAAGGAACAGTCCACACTCCCAGTATTTCTCAATAGCAAGGTTGACCACAGTGTTAATATTTTTACTATTTTTTATCATTTTTACTATTCTTTCCAAAGCCTCTATGCTTGCTTTCAAAGAATAATTTCTGAATATGAACAGTTACAGTTGAACAGTTAATCACCTCAGTGATCTAAGAAAACTGGAGTATGAAACTGCTATATATATAAAAATTAGTCACATGGATTTTTTCTGCTAACCTCTATCCCCAGATTTCAAGCAGGATAACTGGTCTGTAATAACCCAGGATTATGACAAACAACAATGGCTCACACACTAGTCTTTACAGGGAAAATATCTAGCACAAAATCACCTTAAGGCGAAAGAATGAGTATTCCTCTGAAAAGCAGTGGTACAATGCAGATCGCTTGGCTTCCTGCTTTACTGCCTTTTGCAAAGGAAGAAAATGACTAAAAATAGCATATAATCAGAAATCATCACATCACATCAGTGATAAATCAAGCAGAGAGCCAGAGATGCACATATATGCAGAAATCTTATTACGTGGCCTTGATCTGTAGTGGCTGGTAGTGCGTGCAATGGTACTGCACACCAAAGGGAGCATCGGGGGTTCAGTCTCAGTCCCGTCCCCTCATCCCTTCGCTGGCAGGAGGTGGCCGTGCTGTGGGTGCGAAAGCAGCGCTGCATGAAGAAGCGAGGAATACACACCTGGCAGAGACATCCACGAGGAAACAGAGGTCTGTTGGTGAAGTGGGGAAGGGCTCGTGCTGCGCACGACTTCCCAAGGGAGGTCACCTCACCTGCAGGAAGCCCACAGCCAAGGGAGGCAATGCTGGTTGTGCAGCCCACCTCAGAGCTTCCTGGCAGCACCTAATCAGGTTGGATATTTAGGGACTTGCGTTGACAGTATTTTGTCTTAGAAAGCCATGACAAAGAAAGAAGCCAACTCCTGGCTATTTAAATTCTGACTTGTTCAAAACCAAGTCTCCTGTCCCATTATCAGGCTCACTGCCGCTGAGCTTTACATGCTACTCAAGGTGAAGACCTTTTTCTGCTCTCTTAACAGGAGCCATTTCACTCAACAGTATCTTCAGGAAGAGAGATCACTTCCTGACGAAGCAGATTTCAAATACTACGTGGTAGACACTCAAATCAGCAAGTCACACTTTCTTACTGTAGCTCCTGTACAGGCAATGGCCACCGTCAGATACCAACAATCCAGAGCTTCAGGAACAGAGTGTTAAATCTTTTGACTTCGACAATCAGAAAAAGGATCTTTAAATTAAGTCACTTCTCAGAATTACGGTGGTCATCAGCAAAATGCTCCCTCAGGAAATAACTTCAATTTCAATAGCCAATATCAAGGGAATTCTGCTTCTCACTTTATGAGCCAGCCTACATTGATGCAGCTACTTTTTAGAAGAGCATTAGAGAGCTGTGTAAAAATCTACAAATAGTTAAAAATCTCAAACTATGAATAGATGTTCAGATTTTTACCCCTATAGGCATTTTATATAAAGTCAAGTCATTTATTTAGCAAAGCTGAAGTAAAAGATTAAGGAATTGAGTCTTGCCTACCTTCCATCAATGTTAACTTGACTCCACTGCATGAAAACATTCCTAGTTTCTATCAAGAAGAGAGGCAGTACAGACATACTTAGTGTTTCCCTTGTGGAAACAAAGATTTTGCAAATACTTAAAGCCGCTCTCCCCTGCTGGTCTCAACAGCTGAAATGTACCCTCGCACAAATAGAAAAATACGGCCATCAGCCCACACACAGTGATAAAAGCATACCTGAATTTCCAATGTGTTGTATCTAACATGACATAGATTTTAGAAACGTTTTGGCTCCCTAAGAGCAGAGTTTCGCTAACAGGTAAAAAGGGACTCCTTGCATTTCACCTGATAATCACTCATCTCGCTCTTCAATGCCCCAAGGTGACAGATCCATGGGTTTGAGGGCACTCCGAGCAATGCTCACCCTTTCTCCTGGAAGGCCCTTGCCTTCAGAAGACCCTTCTCCAGGTGACCCAGGTCAATCCCAGCCACGGCACCTGAAGAGCGAACCCCGATCCCCCTGCAGCCTGGATGCTCCCCAGCGGTACCAATGTGCAATGAAACCCCAATACACCTGTAATCCATACAAAAGAGACCCCAAACAGCAACTGTGTCACAATAAAATATGCAATCAGGAAGTGTAAATTCTAGTAATAGCCCATATCTTCTCCATCTCAGAAGGATCTTAGTTACCACAGAGAAGAACATGCTATCTCAAGTATTAATTTTATAAGACATAGTTCAAAAGACCAACTGTAACACTCCCACAAGTGTACTGACAAACAGCAGACAGTCCACAAGACGAAAAGAAGTTCAGCTGCAACTGTGAAATGAAGCAATCGACAATTTAAAACGCCTGGCTACACCACACTTTTTAAAAAACTGACAGATAATTAATTTACCACGTCAAATTTCATGCTTGTTCAAAATCTTATCCTGCACTTATCACAAAACTCAGCAAATCACAACTGTGTTCTCCAATGTCTCTTGTTGCACTCTGTGTGGGTTCCCCATTTCTGGTGTGTTTGGCAATTATGCAACCACAGTTGCGACAGCTGTGATATAAAAACCCTCACACTTTCATTGCAGAGCTTGGCCTGAAGTTCAAACCATATTCACAGTACAACTTATGTTACGCATCAGTCTTGGGACCAGGAGGTGTTTCATATTAGGAATGCACGATTATTAGTAATTCTATATTGAATACTTAAGATACATAACACTGATTCACATGAAGATGCTTACACATAAATGTGCACTTAATACGGAAAAATAAGTATCAGCCTTCCCTGACTGAGGCCTCCGACCTCAAATAAAGCTGACAGTGAATAAGGCCATTTATTAGTAGAACGGCCAAAACATCATAAAAGAGAATAACCCCTTCCTCCTCCTTCCCCTTTTTTCTGACACATTATAATGCCATTTTAATTGTATTTTTAACTTACTTTTTAGAGTTTATTAGTCCAGAAGGGCACAGAGCACACAGTTTAGTGATGGAAAGATGCTCTGAGCTATGCCCTGTGTCTGAATCTTTGCTATCCTCTTCAAAGACAAACGCACTCCTGAAGGAACATTTCCATCTCCATAAAAGCATACAACCTTCTTGTGAAATAACATTTCCTTTACATCTACAGACCTCGGAGATAAAGATTTTTGTTCCTGTTGCTAACTTCAAGCAGTCAAAAAGACATCTTTTATCTGCTAGATACTCTATATAGTCATAGATCAGTCTTTGAATGCCTTCTGCGAAATAACTGTCTTTTTTGTTGATTTGTGCAAAGATTACCATCTCCTATATTCCTATTCCAAGGGACCCGAGTCTTTTTTCAAAGGAAGATCACTTTTCTCTTAAGATGCTCTCCATGAAGTAGGCCTGGTCCTACAGCACAGCCAGGAGAGGCAGAGGGGACCCTCCCGCACCCCCACCCTGCTCCAGCTCTGCCCGAGGCAGAGAGTTCGCCCGTCCTGCTGCTCACATCTCCTGCTAGGAGTAACGACATGCTTGCTTGGGACAGAAGATGAGGTGGAGGAAAGGGGTGCACAAAGAAGGGATGGGCTGCTAGTGGAGTTCTTCTCGAAACTGCCTCGAGAACTGCCTTGTCCCGTACTTCCATCGGCAAGCACAGCCAACGGGAAAGGAGGGGCGACTGTGAAGTCTTGCTCATGACACAAGACCAGGAGGTGCCATCAGCACTGAAAAGAACCAAACCACTACAGAGAGAGAACTGGATGATGATGAAGACCAGAGCAATACTGGGACTGAACAGCACACGAGCACAAGGGCACGCACATAGGGACTGCCATTTCTGCTGCGGTGAGGAGGGTCGAGAGGAAGGAGCTGATGACAGAACAATTAATTAATCAGGGCCCATGGTGATGTGCAACTGCAGCGTGAGGAGGGCAGAGAGGAGACAGACATGCTGCCGCCTCCTGCCACTCTGTGTCACACAGACTGCACTGGACCGTGCTAACAAAAGTGACAGCCCTCAGACAGATCTTATTACTAGGACTTTGAAAAAGGCAATGTGACACTGGGACACTCCCGGGAGAGCCACCATACAAAGCATGGGTAAGATGTACCTGAAAAACCACCCATTATTCCCCCTACCTCTCAGGGAGGATCAACCCAAGCACCAGACTAAGCGTTACTCAAGGCAGAGGGGAATGAGGGAATCTGTAAAAGGAGACTAGGCTGGCCAGGTGACACACGGGCATCTCCATGCTGGCAGGATGCGCAGCACAGGCCAGCTCACCCGCCTTCTTCGGCGAGGGAACAGAGAGCTTGGCTCCAACACCTAGCAAAGGGAGACCAAGATAGCACATGACCAGCTTCCATTAACACAGCAAAGACATAAATATTTGATAGAGGGAAAACTTACTAATAGTAAAGGACAATGCTGGCACAAGAACAAACCAGTAAAACCAGGCCATGAATAAAAAAAAAAAAAAAAAAAAACTCCACTGCAATTCAGAAGAAGGTTACCTTTCAGAAGAGTAGAGGCAGGAGATTCAACTAATGGTTTTAAGACAAAGCTTAATATATTTATGAAACAGATTATATAACTCAATTGCCTGCAATACCAAGGGACTGGACATGCTGACTCAGGAAGACCCTTCCAGTGTTATTGTCCTAAGTTTTTAATTAAGAGTGGGTGTCTTTCTAAGAACATTAGAGGCAAAACAGTTACAGATTTAATGCAAAAATTACCATGCGGTAAGAAGTCTGTAGGGATCAAGTCTGGAGTAACTCAAACCAAGACACTGCCCAGCGCTACAACTAGACATACCATAGCTACATACATATTTAATACTAGTATTATCTTATATGTGTGTGTGTATAAACAGATAGTAATAGATCATTCAGTACTAAAACAACAGGTTGAGTGGATGCTGGATGCCCATCACATCGTGACGCGCATAGACCTCCTGCTTCACACAGTGCTTCCACAACAGGTTGTACAATGAAAGCTGGAAACTTGGACAGAGGCATTCTCAGTAAAATTACATGGTAAATACTAGTTTAAAATAACTTTCCTTATCTCAAGAGTGTAGATGTTAATTCTCGCCCATATCATAGAGACCACAAGTGCAACAAGTGGAGAGCACCCAACAACCACTATCCAAACTCTTGCCTCCCTGTTTTTCCTTTCTTTCTAAATTTTTTCATGTACGACATTGCATTATTGAAGTCACAGTTTTCTGCTTCCTGCACAGCTTAGCACAAGCCTCCATTCAGGGAGATAAGAGATACTGATGCACTGTTTTTAAATGTTGAACAGAAACAGAGCATGGATAACAATGGATAGTGAAACAAATATTAATGGAACAAAAATTTCAAAGAGGAAAAAAATTAAAATTATGCAAGCTTGTAATATCAACTTTTCTTCCTTTGTGAGGACTAAAATGTATTTGTATGTATTTTTGTATCTGGAATTACGGTGCAAATTATGTGGCAATTTCAATCCAACTCAGGCTATACACTACAAAAGCCACCCAGCTGAAGGAATGAGAAGGAAAGAAACCAAGGAGGTGAGACTAAGGTGGGGCTGGTAAAATGTAGGCAGTGTTTCAAATAACTGGAATTCCAAAGATGCTGCAGTTGCATTTAATGCTGCTGCAAAAGGTGGCTGTGATGAAAAATTGTGTTAAACCACGTAACTATCCCCAGAGGCGCTTAAATCATTATTTTACAGATTTTAAAAATTGTAACAAAGAGAGTAGAAGATTTGCCAAAGATCACCGTGCAAGCGAGCAGCAGAGCAGCCATCGAGACTCCAGCAGAACAGGTAGCAGGCTGGTGGGAAGGGCAAGGTCCGCTGCCTGCACACCCATGGCAGGGCACTGGAATAGGGTGTACAGCCCCTGCTGAAGCCACAGCCACCAAGGAAGGAATGAAGCTGACAGCCATCACCAGATGGACAACCCCAACACCATGGCCGTGATCAGCGTGGCAGCCGACAGAGCCTGTGATGTCCCCGAAGCTGAATGCGTGGCACGTGTTCTGCTGGACCGGGACCCAGAGAGAGGACAGCTGGTGAAACCAGAGACCCCGCGCAGCCCCGGCAGGCGCCCGCAGCCGGGCCACCACGTGTCCTCCGTGCAGAGCCAGAGGGGCCGCAGGGCTCTGCCAAGGCACCGCGCTGGGAACCCCTTCGAAGCAGACTTCTCCGGTTATGCTAGTAAGTAGAGAAGATTTCTGGAGGCAGAAGGCACCTAGTACAAAGTATATACAAATCAATGGATAAAAAAATAACATTTTAGTTTAAATTGAATGTGCTTTTAAACGCAAATGCTCAGAGATTGAACGTGAAAGTACGGTAGCATCTGTTGAACACTATTATGTTCAAATCACAAATGAAAAGGTATTATTTCTCTAACAAAGTCTTTCACCATTTTCTAATAAAATGAAAATGCAGTAAGAACTATGACTAATATAATTTCTTAAGCATATGTGTGTAAATACTGTATCTCCTTATTTTATATATACATAGAGTCAAATTGCATCGAATCAGTGAGAAACAACTTGTCTTTAAAAGACTACAGAAAAGCACAAAGTGATAAACAAAATAAAACAGATCATCTCTCTTTAAATAATTAAAATCAGTTACTGGAGCTTATATGCAGTCACTCTGGTGTACTAAGGATAAAACTGATACCCAATCCAATCTAGTACACCCAACACACCTTAAAAACCAAGCTTTGTGTGTGCAAAGCTACCAAGCCACACACTCTTCATGTAGACCTAACACCAGAGAAGACAAATTCCTTGTGCAAGAGTCTATTAAGTGTTATGCAAAAGTGAAGAGGCCAGCTGCCACAGCCATCCTTCTGTATTTGTCTCAATAGTTTTTTTCATTATTCTGTGAACCTCTCTTTCATCTTAAAGGAAAGGATATTTCTAGCAGATATGTGTCATACTGTACAGTACTGCACTGTCACGATCTAAAAGAAAAAAATAAATGTATTGGTAGCTGCTCAGATCTTCATAGGAGGCAATCCTGAGGTGTCTCAAAGCTGTACAGAATTTTCACCAATCTAGCCATATTTTTCTGAAATACTCAGCAGATGTAGTATCCACGTCTGTTATAATGTCTAACATACCAGAACATTTCTGCTTCCACACCAGGGGCCTGGGGTCGGAATTTAACCCTCCTACTGGAGGCAGGGCTAATTTCTTTTCTAGTGGAGCTTCTAGCTTATAACTAAATTTTGGAAGGTCAAATTTAGACCATGTAGAGAAAGACATCAGAAGTACTCCATTCTACCCAATATAAATCAGTGGATATTTCACTAACAAAAAAAAAAAAAAAAAAAAATCCATTCCATGGGCTTATGGGGAGAATATTGAAACTTAGCAACAACAAATGTAGTGAAATGGGAAGGCAGACCCAGACAGAGGCAGTCAATTAATGCCATCATCACCATGAATTAAGATTTAGTACTTGATATCAGTTACTTGAAAAACCTCTTAGCTCTGAAACCACTCACTCTGGTTTTAGCTCTGCTACTCTGAAACACAATCTATACAGTTTCCTTAAGTAACACTGGAGGAGGACATACGCACCAAATTAAATGCTGAGAGCACCAGATTCCTCTTAATTTTACTACCAAGGGCAGCCCTACAACAAATACCACCAACTCTGCCTACCCACTCCTCAACCTAGGGAGGTTTCTCCCGAAAACAGACACCTGCCTTCTCAACTGCAGCTCTAAAGCAAAGTGAGAGACCCAGAACTCGGTATACGGATGTGCCACGTGAGTAACTAGTAATTTTCACTGTCTTCTAGTCCTGCGCACACAGACATGCGCATCTGCACACACCACACATCTCTTGCCATACTCCCCATCTCCGTTTGCTGTGACAAGCTGAATTTAGATTGCTCATTCTTTAAATGTCCCAGTGTCCCACTTTCTGCAAGACACAATGTATTTTACAATTATTAACAACTAAATAAAAAAATAGAGGATTCTGTTTTAGCTCAACCAAAACATGTATTTGGATTATTTTCCAAAGCTATCATTGATTGCCGAAAGAAAACTGTAGAATATCGTGAAACGACACCTCTTTCCATCGTGGGAAGGGGAAGGTACTTCTTCATAACCGAGTTCTCAATGTTGTGTACTTCTTCTGAATGCGCTGTTCATAAATGTGTTGCAAACGAGCCCTTTCAGTCCTTTTTCAAGCACAGAATCCCAGAACCAAAAATTTCAGACAGACTCTGAAAAAGAGGGCAAAAAGCTAACGTGCCTCTGGGCCACACGCCTTGAAAATATCCCATCATTAACAGATTAGTTAACTTTCCTGTTTTAAATTAGGATTTACAATTACTATATACAACTATCTTTTGGGAGAAACTTGGCATGTGTCCAACAGGAAAACCTCTCCACAAAACACTGCAGATGGAAGGGCAGGCAAGCCTGCTTCGATGCTGCTACGTCGCATCCCCTCTCCAGGGGGATGAGCAGGGCTGCTCTAGCACTGAGAGGCAACTAGCGTTCATGCCACAAAGCAGAGCAGCTGCGGTTGGGATGGCCAAGCCCCAAGTAGAATGGGAAAGGAAAATAAGAGCCTGAGACTGTTTTTGTCAGACCCAGTTGAGCATCACATCCTACCTCGAGCAGGTCCCTTTGAATCAGGGCACTGGCAGAGAAGGCAGCTGTCCACGACCAGTGGAGACCACATCACCATCCAGCTCAGAAGCAAAAGGTCCAATGCCCCGTTGATACCTGAACTAAAGCAATCTGGCCTGCAAAGCAAGACACAGCTCCAAGGATATCATTCTGGACACCTTGCAGCCCAATAGACTGCAAAATGAACTGCAGACAAACAGAATATCACACCCAATGCATCAATTTTGAAGGCTGACCACCTCCTTGAAAAAAAGAAGGGATTTTCTACCACAAAATACAGAAAAACTGCAGTGTTTGTCACAGTCCATGCGTGTCATCCCTGGACACGCAGATTACCTGTCAATCTTCCCGACATCAATGTGCAACCTCAGACTGATGGTCTATCTATTTGAAAGACCGGACTAGAACTGCAATCACTGTTGATCAAGAAGCAGACAGGTGAAATGGCAGCCCTGCATACATCTGCTGGTCCTCACACAGCAGTAAGCAAAGGCTGGACACAGTCAGCGTGACACAGGCTGAGCCTATGAGGTTCGCACGCACAACGTGATGTAAGCATTTGAGTACCTTGGTGCAGTCTCCTGGAAATGCCATCACTCAGGGATGGAGCAGCTCCTCTCGCCTGGGACACCCCACGCTTACGCTTCCTCCTCAGCAGCATGAAAGGATCTAGCCCGCTACAGCTTGTCAGAGGCACCATGACAACCAATGATGATGGATATGTGTGCCATCTTCATCCTCCTCAGCGGGCAAGAGGAAGAACGAAGGTGCCAGGGTGCCTCTGCTAGATGAAAGACTGCATCATTCTCAGAAAAGTAAAGAGTGGCTAGGGATTTTTCTCGAAACTTCAGCCACCACAGTTATTTAAATTCATTTGCAATGGTCGTAAGTCTGAATCTTCCCAGACCTTCTTGGCTCTTCTCTTACAATTCTACCTCCTGAAACCCCAATGCTAAGTTCTGCCTTCACATACCTAGCACGTGCCAACAACATCCTTGAAAAATCCACCTGCAGAGCCATGAACAGAAAGTGACCACGAAGCAGCCTTCATTTCATCACGGGAAAAGAAAAGCTTCTCATCAAAGCCCACTTGGGGATTACAATTTGACTTATGCGGGTCAATAAGTTGAGGGGAAACCTGGCCATAACCCCAGATCATCATCATCAACTAACATCCAGAATATTATCTTGAATTGCTCTTTAAATAAAGTAACAGCTCATAGTGCTCGCTCAGATTAATTTTACTTTAAAGGTAATTTTCAATAACACACACTGATGTTTATGAGTATTAATAAGTGCCACAAGTTTGAGTGACATAAAGAGGATTTGTATGAAAGATCTGTGTTTGGATATAGATTTTTTCCCTCCAAGATCAGTGAGAATAAAGTAAGGTTACCAGATGGCAAGGACTGATGGGCATTATGTTTGGAAAGCCTGATTCCTCATAAAGAAGTGATTTAGAAATACGTATCATACGGTCAGTTTCTACTGCCTGTCACAAATCGATTTTGTTAGCYTTCTTTAAATTAGTAAAACTTGTAAACTGAAGAGTCTCCAAATTCATTTCATCTAATCAGTGTAGACTTCATACCATTTATTAGAAAAATTTAGAACAACTAATCAAGCGTTTTTAGCAAGTGGCTTTCCAGCAACTATTTGTCCTATAACAACATCTCTAATATGCTAAAGTATCTATAGTTTTTACATTAAAAAAACAGCATTCTGCACAAACTTTTTATAGGAAGAAGATCAAAAAAGTAGAGGGAAGGACAAGCTGCTTCTGCATTTCTAAGAGCATTTCTTCCTCTGCCTAACCCCAAAGCATTACATCTTGTATTTTAGCTCTCAGTCTGCATTTGATCCACTTGGTATCCCTCCATCAGACCAGCCTGGCCTCTCATCAGCAGAAGGATACATCTCTCTCCTGCATCTCAAAACCAGTGCTGACTTGTCCGCTACCGAGACAAATCCCATGGGAGACGAGGTCCCGGGAACAGACCGGCACATTCTGCATCTTTCAGGACGCCGCACTGCTGCCAGCCTGGGTTTCATCCGCGCCATCGCGCCCGGTCCGCACCCTATCACGGGCTGACTCGCCTTACTCCTGATGGGGTGATGCACAAAGAAGGGAGCAAATAAAAAAGGGCAGACTGCCATAATACTAAAATCATACTGTGGAGAGGAAAGAGAGGGCTGCTGCTCTTAAACCTCTGCAGACGGTCTCTTCCCTGGTGTCGCGTTGACAGAGGCCGATCCAGAGCTGCAGCAAACCCTCCTTCCGCTTGCAGAGGCAGCTCCCAACCCTCACATCTGAGAAAAGGCACCATTTAATCATTTCCCAGCAAATGCCCCTACTTCACCTTCAGGGGAAGGAAAGAATTATCTCTACCACTGTTATTTGCATTAACATCGATCCTAGTCCTGCATCAGCAGACAAGCAACGGGATGTTAAATCTTTGACTTACAATCCTATTTAGTTTTATTGTTACTATTTTTTGTAAGAAAAGGCATGCTCAGAATCTAAAGATTACCATCCTGCACACGGTGGACGTGCTGATCATAGGCCAAAGCAGTGACGAGGTTGTCACTATTGGTAAGGATGGCTAGTAGATTTGTTTTACCATTTAAGAAAGGAGAAAGGAGAAAATCAGAATCATTATAACTAGCACTGTCTACTTAGGTATGAATTTAAAACACAGGGGTCTCCTGAATCATTTTTTGTTCTTGTTACTTTTTAAATATATGGAGTTAATTTTATTATCTTCAGTGGTTCAGCTTTAATCATAATCTGCAATACTGTGATCAATTCTGAATCATGTTCAAGTGATATCACTGACAAAAGACTGAGGAGAAAAATGAGAAAAGATGATTAACATCCCAATGATCTAAGGTTTGTCTCACCCAGAAGACATGGGATCACTTTACAGATACACTTGTGTTGCTTTTTACTTCTGAACAACTAAATGAATATATTTTGGAACCTTACAACAAGTAAGAAGRAAAGTAACATAAATACGAAATCTAACATTCGCATACTCAGTAGAAAAAAATCATTACAAATACCACAGTACTTTTCACAAAAATGAAGAATCTAGTTTCTCTAGGACCAACAGCTTTTGTAAATCAAGACAATTGCAAAAGAGGACTCAAGGTAAATTGGAAGAACCCTCTAATAACGACACAGATTCTGCTGCTCGTTCTGTTGGTGAAATCTGACAGTGCCCACAGGATCCAGGAATGCACAAAGAGGGTTCTGAAGAATATAGAGACAGATCTTGCACATGGACAGCTGTGCAGTTAAGTCTGCATTTCACGCTTGCCAGTTATTTTCAACTGCATATAGTGGAAAGGATCCACGTGATAAGCAAAGCCTTTCTTTATCTGGTATCTGCTATTCCCAAATGCTTTTCTCCTTCAATGCTATGAGGTCACCATCAAGCTGCAGAAACTCCCACTAACCAGCTATTTGTGAGGTCAGGTTTCAGGGTGGGGAAACAGAAAGTGCCTTCCCAGGCCGTGATTCATTTCACAGAGAAAGAAAATACAAGGCAGAAAGGGGAGAAGCACTCACAGCGGAGAACACCAGAGGCTGAAGCACAGAGCATCACCTCTATCACCCTTCCTCACCATCTTCTTAAAGGGAATTAGTGTACGAGGGAGGGAAAATATTTAAAGTATCCCTTAAGAAACTGGAGGGAGGGAGCGATTTTCAAAAGCCTTTCTGTTGTTTGAGATGCAGATAGGAGCCGGTGAACTTGCAATATTGCCACCCAGCTGGAGAGCTCTTGAAGTACCTCAAGCCACACAGAAACCTGCGGCAACTACAGTCTGCGCCTCTCACAAAGGGCCATCTCTTCCCAAAGTGCTAGCCACTGATTTTCAAACAAAACACCGGAGGCATCTCCAACTATCACATAAAAATAAAATACTGGTAAGTGAATGTGCTTATCATGTAAAATAACAGCACAAATAGCAAACCATGAAGAGGAAGCGATGGCCACGGCAATGTGCCATCAGAAGACGGAGATGTTGCTTTTTTTTGGAAGTGGGAAAGGATGACACCCAGGTGTCTCTTGAACACGAGTCCCACACTGGCAATGCCAGTGAAGGGCTTTTACAGTTCACATGCTTTTTGGGTCCTGCACCTGGGGAAGCACAACCCCAGGCACCAGTATACGCTGGGGCCAGCCAGCTGGAAAGCAGCTTGGAAGAAAACTGTGGGTCCTGGTGGACACCAAGTTGAACATGAGCCAGCAATGTGTCCTTGTGGCAAAGAAGGTGGATGGTGTCCTCGGCTACTGCCAGCAGGTCGAGGAGGTGATCCTTCCCCTTTATCCAGCACTGGCAAGGCCACACCAGGAGTGCTGTGTCCAGTGCTGGGCTCTCCAGTACAAGAGAGATAGGGACATACTGGAGAAAGTCCAGTGAAGGGCCAAGGATGATGAAGGGGCTGGAGCACCTGGAGAAGAGAAGGCTCAGGGGGATCTCATCAATGTGTATAAATACCTGAAGGGAAGGTACGGAGAGGACAGAGCCAGGCTCTTTCCAGTGGTGCCCAGTGACAGCACAAGAGGCAACGGGCACAAACTGGAACATGGGAGGTTCCTTCTGAACATCAGGAAACCCTTTTTCACTGTGAGGGTGACTGAGCGCTGGCACAAGTTGCCCAGAGAGGTGGTGGAGTCTCCATCCTTGGAGATATTCAAATGCTGCTTGGACACAGTCCTGGGCAACCTGCTCTGGGTGACCCTGCTTGAGCAGGGTGGTTGGACCAGATGAGCTCCAGAGATGCCTTCCAACCTCAACCAGTGTGATTCTGTGGAAGTACCCACAGCACAGATACACCTGTGGGGAAGCCCAGAAGATGACACCGGGCAGCTCAGAGCAGCACTGCCCACCTCTCGGTCGGGTCCAACAAACAAGACGACGAGTCTTTGAGAACCGCAGCCTGGAAGGCTCTGCCACATGGTCACATGCCAGCTCCTCGCTCCCAGAGCCAAGCAAAGGCCCAACCGTGCTGACACGGGCAGCGTCACCTGCCCTCCAATGCCTGAGGCCTGGAAACACACCTACCACCACAGGCAAAAGAGTCATCGCTTAGAAACAACAGCCACGTTTACTGAGACAGAGGTTTCTTTAACCACTTTCCAATGGAGGTTGCTGCCAGGTGCTGGACTGCCATAGCGCAGAACGCAAGCTACAAAAGCCTTTCACAAGGGGGTCAGACCTCCTAACCAGCACTAAGTACTTATGTCTATACCATACGTGTATGCATGTTAAATGAGCATCCATTTTAAAAATTCTAATGAGCATTATGATGTTGCAAATCAATCGACCAAGATCTCACTTTGCTATTAATGCACTTTTTGTTTCTTTGGACCGCCACCACCATTCCCTTGTGATGTATGAAATTTCACTGGAAGCAGTTTTCATGCAATGAGAGGTCAGAAGGCCACTTCCACGCCTGGCAGAGATCTGCCTTGCTTTTCTGAGCTCCAAGAAGCAATGCTAATGCGCACCAACCAGCCCCGGGCTTCTGTGCTTCCCATCTGTGAAAGCTTTTATGTGCGTTTACACGTGCACGCTAATCTTGGAATTAGTGCCCAAATGTGACCGACAATCTCCGCAGAAACAAGCATTTAGGGCACATGGTAGCAGTTTTCTTCAAGGGAAGAAGAATCCAGAACATTAGGAAAGCGGCTTAGATAAAACAAAATGTCTTATTAAGAGTGGGCCCAATAAAGCTTGTTTTCCCTGGGGATTTGTGCTGGTGTCCCCTAGCCCTTTCCCCATCCCAACTCTACCCCCTCGTGTCTTCTGACCAGACACCAGGAAGAGACGGCATTTGCATGGGCTAACGAGAGCTGGACCCACCTGCCCCGGACCCACCTGCCAACTGTCCTGCTGCCTGCTACTGACCTGCACACTGGCAAGCTCTGCCTGTCTCTCCTCCAGACAGGACCTTCACTTGGCCTTTCTCTTTTGCTTTTCACCACAAAAAAAAAAAAAAAAAAATTATAACTGGCCCTTTTTTTTTCTTTCACAAATATGGCTGAAAGTAGCCACCAGCTTCCTAAGTTATTGGGGGCAACTGCCTAACAGAGTGATCTCACAAGCTTCATTTCCTTAAGAAATTAAGCTAAAAACAGTATACTTGGCCAGTAAAAATAAATACCATGTGTTAGTATACACCACCACAAATACCAGGGCCACAAAGGCGTAAATGGACTGGAGCATCTTTCATAGGAGGAGGGGCTGAGAGAGCTGGGGCTGTTCAGCCTGGAGAAGAGACGGCTCAGGGAGCCCGTATCAGTGTGTTTAAGTACCTGATGGGAGGGAGTGAGGCGGAGGCAGCCAGACTCTTCGCTGGACAAGAGACAATGGGCACAAATTAAACCACATGAAATTCCACCTGAACACAAGGAAGCACTTTTTTTTACTGTGAGGGCTGTCAAACAGTGGGACAGGTCGCCCAGAGAGATTGCAGAGTCTCTGTCTGTGGAGATGCTCCAACTCTGACAGGACACGGTCCTGGGCAACCTGCTCCGGCCAACCCTGCCTGAGCAGGGGGTGTTGGACTAGATGATCTCAGGAGGTCGCCGCCAAACTACACAACATTCATTCCACAAAACACCATACCATGCAAGCGATAATTACCCTATGCTCATACATAATATGAAACAGATGGAAGAAAACAAAACCACCAAAAATCTGGTGCAATCCCACATCTTCAGTAGCTTGGAGGTCACAGAAAACTGAAATGTTGTGTACTAAGCCGTGTAATCACGGAGACCGACAGCACCACCTCATTTCAAGGAACTTCTATTTTCAATCCACTTGCCTAGGTGCTTCTGCTGTCCTATTTTAGGGCAAGTGGAAAATACGGAGTCACTCTGCAGCCCAAGTGTTCAGAAAATAAAGCAATAATTTGCTTTTGGCAAAGATTGTTTTAAAAGATAATATACAGAATCATCTTAGCGAAAGAGACAGAAGAGTATTGAAAAGGAAAACTTTCCTTTACACAGCATTTAGTGGAAGTGAAATGAAAGTTGTTAGAAACAGTCCTAATTTAACAAAACATACCTATAGAGTCTGTTTGTGCACAATTTCTGCATAAAGATGAAACAGCAAGATCTGATGGTTCCACAGCGGTGGTAACAAGACAATACAATGCACGTTTTTATGCCACAGAACAATGCTCACTTATGGTTTCAGTTACTTTGACATTAATAAACTAATATAAAGTAATTATAGCTCAGGGTCTTTTGACACGATATTGCAAGCGAAGAACAGATCAGCTTTTCATCTCCAATTCCCAACTTTATTTGTTGTAATTAGCACTCATACGCAGAGAGGAATCAAGATTGGGGTCAAATCCTGTTCCCAGAGGAGGATCCTCCCACTTAAGAGTGAAGATCTCACCCCAAGACTTGAGGCGCAGCACAGGAGCCTGAACGCTGCTCGAGATGTGGGATGGACCTTCCTCGGTTACTATGGGCACTGCTACAGAACAGCAATCCACATTCTGGTGGGAAAAATATTCTTCTATTTTTTGACCGTTTACAATTATCCGTTGGACAGCAGAATTCTCTGTAATACACAGATTTTCACCTCCATAACATGTAATTTACTGCATAGTAAGCGGCATATGGGAAAGAGGTGCAGATAAATAATGTACTTTTAGTTATATGCAGAGGGAAATAACAGCCATATATTCCATATATGACCTTGTAACAGTAATTATGTAGAGGCAGAAAACTCATTTCTTCTCATAAAAAGCACATTATGTATTCCTTTTTGGTAACAAGTCTCCTTGCAGACACTTTTTTCCCCACTTACATTGAGCTGTGCATAAGGATGACAAAGTATCATCACCATCATCGGTGCTTTTGAAATCTCAGCAAACAGTATCCTGCTATGGTTCCTAAGTTTCCTTCCAGGGAATGTAACTGTTAGCACTACATTCACTTCCAGGAAACACATTCTGTATCTAGCAAGTGAAGAACAGAAATCCACCTGAGTCCAAAGATGCAAGATCATTCCAACTGGACTGTTCTATTCCCCCATTTGTGATCCCATAAATAGTGCACTTTTAAAAAATTTCTCAGGAGCTGCAAAATACCGTCTCTATGCAACATTTAGTAAGTAAAGTCTCATGTACTCAGAATCATTTTTCAATCCCTACACGCATTCAAAAGAATTTTAAAATATTATTTATTAGTCCATTAATACACAATTAAAACTCAGAACTAAAACTTTAATTGACTGGCTCTCGCTTTCAKTATTAGTAATGGACTGCAAATGTCCTCCTCATCCAGTCAGCAAGATTCTTGCACGTGATTATTAAGCAACAAGAACATGTCTCTGAAAATACTGCATGGTGCTTTACACTGTTCTCCAGTTCAGAAGCTATTTCATTAATCACCTCTTAACAAATCAGAACTTGACTTCTAGTAAGACTATTGAATCTTAAATCTTCTGCTCTTTCTTCGTCCAAAAGATGGAAAAAACCCCACTTTTTAAGAAGTTGTGTAGTGAAATGAGGATGATGCGGTGGTGATGGACTCTTTCCACCACCAATGCTTTATCCCAGTTCGCTGACTATCACTTGAGGCTGAACAGCAAACCCTCTGGCTCACAGTCCTCATTTATGGCTGAAAAGATGCTCTTGATTTCAGCAGGGACAGGCATAGATGCAGGAAGAAAACAGAGTGCAGGTCACCTCCCCTCTCTGTTTTGTCTACGTCTGAGTCTTTGTAACCCAAGGATTTTCCTTCCTCTCCATCAGAGGGGTTTGTTCTTCTCATGATCCACTCTCACATCCCCCCCTCCCAGCTGGGCAGCTCTGACATGGCACTCATGGGACCCAACCCACACTCCAGGAAACTGCAGGCGCTACCTTGGGGAACTATTTTATTAACGTTCAAGGTTTGGTAAGAACAAGTGTCAGAAGTCAGATGCTATACTCTAAAGGTAATTTCTTGCTCCAACTGAACAGCTTACTGCTGACGTTATAAAAGCTGTATGGCTGCACAGAAATTATCGATTTTAAAAAGTATTTTTTAAACCACAAATTTGCATAAATGTCAAGGCCTCTACGTGTTGTTGGCATTGCAAAGTGAATTCTTCAAATCCACGGGACTGCAGCTGCTTTTGTTCCGTTTTTTTCTCTCCTGCCCTCCCCGGGGCGCATCACCCGCAGAGGCAGCGGCCGCCCGGCCCCGCGGTGCTGCGGAAGGCGCCGGGCCGGGCCGGGCCGGGCCGGGCACGGGCCAGGAACGGGGACCCCGCGGGGGGGCGGCGGCAGCCCCGCGCCCCCGGCAGGCACGGACACGTCTCGCAGGGCCCGGGCCCGCGCCGGCCGCCCGCGCTCCCCTTCTAGAAGGTACCGCCGGCCGCTGCCCCGGCGCTCCCCCGCCGCCCCAGCCTCCCCGCCCCGGCCCGGGCCCGGGCCCGCCGCCGAGGGCCCGGCGAGGAGCGGACCCGCCGCCGGCGGCCGATGGGGGAGACGGAGCGGAGGCCCGCGGGCAGGCGGCCCCGCCACAGGCCCGAGCCGCCCCCGCGGCCTCGCCCCGCCGCACCCCCCAGCGCGGCCCTGCCCGCCCGCCCGCCCGCCGCAGCGGGGCCTCGGCGCGGTGCCCCCGCCCGCCGGGCGGCCAAGATGGTCGCGGGGCGCCGTCGCTCACCTCCTCGGCCTGCTTGCGCAGCGCCTTCTCCCGCTCGTACTGCGTGAGGAGCTGCTCGTTGTCCTCCCGCAGCAGCTCCAGCTCCACCTCGTGCTCCTGGTTGTCGGTGAGCACCGAGTCCAGGTTCTCCAGCACCGTCACCACCAGCGGCATCAGCTCCTTCACCACCTCCTCGTCGTAGCAGTGGATCAGCCGCTCGAACTCGCGGTAGATGCTGTTGGCGAGGCCCGAGACCCGCTCTGACATCACCGACCCCGAGCAGTAATCGTCGCCCGGGTACCCCCCCACGCCGCCATCGTCCAGCTGGATCTCCAGCATCCTGCCGGCCGACAGCCACAGGCTCCGCGCCGCTTCCCCGCTGCCGAGGCCGCCGCCGCCGCCAGGCTCTGCCCGCCCCCGCCCCACCCGCCGCGTCACGGGCCGCGGGGACCGGCAGGGGCGGAGCGCGGCGGCACCGCCCCGGGAGCCCGGAGCCGCCCCCGGGCGGGGACCGAGGGCCGAGCGGAGGGGCAGGGGGGCGGGCGCGCCGTTCCCCGCGCCAGCATCCGCGGCCAAGCGGAGGGAGCCCCCAGCGCATCAGCACTTTCTCCCGCGGGGGGACGCCAGCCGCCTCCGCCGACAGCACCGGCCCCGCTGAACCACCCCCCACGCGTGGCACAGGCCGCCCTGCTGCGGGGGTGCGCTGAGGTCAGACCCACCCGCGGCCAGCTTCTTCCCCCGAGACCTACGGCCAGACCAAGGTCGGCGGTGAAGTGTCAGCTCACGGAGGGGCTCCGTACGACGCACGAGGTCTTCACGTGTGACACCCAAGCGCCGCAAGGCCTCAACGCAGCGGGGGTACCAAGAGCCGGGACCAAATCCAGTGCCCTGACGCAAGCTGCAAATCATGCTGTGTGCTGGAAAGCCATCTGCCCTGGGACCCGCATTCAAGACCCAGCAAATCTAGCTCTGCTTTGGTGTGTTCGGTTTGTCCTAACTGAAATCCAAACCCAAGTCTCCACGTCCAGATCTGGACACCAAAACCAAACGATTTAGGGAAAATAAGTTGTCCTGGATATGTTAACAGCCTACAAACTGGAGAGGCCTTCAAAGTAAATGGTTCGAAGGTCACAAACAACTCAATTCTTTCCTATTCACACTCTCAAATTCTCCATCATCCAACAAAAACGTAAGAAGCGTTACTTAAACTGGATGTGGTTCAATCTGAGGCCTGGTCTAGAAGGACTCTTTCTTGAGGGAGAGGGACAACTTCCAGCCAGAATAGTGTTAGAACCTGATTTTGCAACCCAATTTTTAATGCAAAACCTCCAAACACCTTCAGACTTGCAAGTCTCTTCCTAGTATCTATGAAAATCAGGGCACTCCTTCACTCCATATATGTTAGTTGTTTCACTTTAGTTACTCAATTGTATTTCCAAGATAAGGCATCTATAGTTCTACAGTGAAAGGAGACAAGGACCTATTCAGGCAGGGATGAATTGACAGATAAAACCAGAGGTCAAAACTGGCCATCTGAAGTCCTAAAAAAAATCCAGCACCCGAGCCCTTGAAAGTAGCAGCACAATCACAGAACTTCATTAATAGATTTCTATAAGCAGCAGCATGCTCCCAGGTATGGGAGGCAGACTCCAGCATATATTACAAAAGGCAAATTGATGCATATGATACTTTTATGTAATACAGCATATAACAAGGGGGTGGAAATGGGAAATAATGCTCCAAAATGCCTGTGGTATCAGCATCCCCCAGTTCTCACTGCTGTGATGAGAACATTTCAGTACATTGTTATTCATCTCAATGCCCTTTTGCAAAATATCCTTGTGAATAACCTACTTGTGAGGGATATTGCTTTTCACGTTCTTAGCTGAGAAAGTAGAGAGATTCTGAAACATCAAGGACATACTTTACCAGTCTTAACAAAGAAAAGGTAAATTCTTTACATATATCTGAAATTCAAAAGCTTCTCATTTAGGCATTCTAATTAGAAATAAAAATGGTTTACAAGCTAGGTAAGTGATTTGCATCATTGGAAGAAATAAGCATAGGCAAATGAGAAAAAGAGATTTATTCATTAGCCAAGTGTTACTGCCTTAAAAAAATACAAAAAAATCAAGCCCTAAAATGGATTTTATTATATGCAAAATAACTGTTCAATCACTTTATGATCAGAAATATTCAAATAAAGTATCTCTACAGTTCTCTGAAGGATTATTTCTTTCCACTTTCAGGGGGTTTCCGACTAATTGAAATTTAAGTCTAAACCAAAACTGTTGGAGGTTTATGGTGATAGTTGCCATTTCTAATTTTCTAAACAAAATATTTCAAAGTTACAGGGCAAATTCATGCATAGAAAATATGACCAAATCATTCTTCAAGAGTTAAACTTTCCTTTGTAGCACCCAAAATCCACTCCTCTGCTACTCAACCGCCTTTCGCCAGTGTTCACTTTTGTCTCTTTTAGGGGTGCAGAACAGTCCCCGAGAACTCGTCAGCCAGGAAGAACGAATGGCCAAACCAATATTGCAGTAAGATTTCAGATATCGGGGATGCATTTTTTCATCACTGGGGCAACACTGCAGCCTGAGCCTAACGAGCGGATGCAGGACTTCATGCTAATTGTGCTCATTTGTGTCAGTTGCATATATATTAACACCCAGGAACTTACAGTGTGGTTACATTTCAGGTGCCATTCATCCAAGTCCAGTCTTACTTTTTCTTCCTCAGATTTCTGCAAGTCAAGAATAGACACTTAAAAAAAACAATTATTGGACAACTTAGGTGTTTAGGTTCTTGGAATGTACACATTTTACTGTCCCTTTACAGTTACAGAGCTTTTCCCGAAGAATCAGTTCATATTTTGTACAGTGTTTTTAAAAAAAATTAAAAGAAAAATGGCCAAAGAGAGGCTAAGAGAACTATACAGCCTATTCACTGTAAGGAAACATTTTCAGTTTGGGTGGTAAAAGGAGGAGACCAAACAACTGCTTAAATTAAACAGCTTAAAATCGGAAATAGGTTTTCAGATTTGGTATTGTTATTAAAGGCTGAAAAACTTGGATAAAAAACCATACCTGTTTTACAACACCACTGAAACCCGCATTTTGCAATACAGCTGTGTTTAGACTAAAACAAGATAATTTAACAAGTCCGGTTTTGTAGGCAAGCAATACTTTACAGCAGTAGAGAGCTGTATCTTTCTAGCTGCCTTTAAATAGTTTACATCACTGGAGTCCCAAATACTGGATTTTATTAAACAAGCCAAAGTATATATAGTCTTTCTGAATGTCAACTGGGCAAGGCTACAACCAATAGTGTAAACACCATGACAAAAAAGGGATATGCCCCAAAGTTACATATGATTGTGTTGTTCAGAGGAAAATTCAATGGTTCAATCACCTAGAATATCATCCCAGATAGTGGTTGTTACTAGGCATGGGGATAAAATCTGCATGATAGAAAACAACGTGGAACATTTTGCTCACAGATGAACTGAGACACCCACTTCCATTTCTACAGATATATTATAAAACAAGTTTCCCTATCTAAGAACACCAAATAAGCATACCCAATGTAACCTTCTGGTTCTGGTGACTCATATTGTCCTCCAAACATGGGAAAATTATGTTTAATCTGAATCTTCAACTTGCTTATTAAATACCTAGAAAAGAAATATCCACTAAACCCATATGCCATATGTAGCTATTGCCCCTGCATACATGCAGTAAGTACTAAATCAGATTAACCCAATTGTTTTTTTCAGACACTGTGTCAGATGTAGTGAAGAAATATGTACTACTTTCAAACAGGTCCTCATTTAAAAAGATGTAATAGTGTAATTCAGATCGCAAATTTTTCTTGAAAAACATTTTTAAAAATTGCACAAATGAGTGCCCTCATGTTTTTGTAAACAGTTAAATTTAACACAGTTTTATGTGGATTTAAATGTTCCTTTCATCAGAATATATAGATAAATCTGTTAAGTTAGCATGTGGGGGGAGGGAAGTGAAATGGAAGATTAAAGTGAATTGCTTACTTTCACAGAAGAGAAATAAGATCATCCTGGTTATAATGTAAATCAAACAATTGTCCACAGTACCAACTGGAAAATGTTTCTGTAGCCCATGCAAACTAAACAGAGCTTAAGGTGAATGAAATTCTCATCACCTAAACAGGGTCATTTTTTTATCATTAATAGTAAATAAGGTAGCATCTGAAACTCCGAATACAAGCTGCAACAGCATCATACTAAACACGAAGCAAACAAAGGCAGTAAGTTAAAAAATGGCCCCATTCAGAACAATCTTGTGATGTAGCAAAAACAAATCTAGAAAAAAGGCTTTCAAAAACATGGGCAGTTGGGAATTTTCCCATACAACAAATGAAAGCTAAATACTAAGGCAGTCAGTTGTACATAGCAGCATATGTACGGGCATATTTGACCGCATATTTGAGATACTGTGTTCAGTTTTGGGCCCCTCACTACAAGAAGGACATTGAGGTGCTGGAGCGTGTCCAGAGAAGGGCGACGAGGCTGGTGAAGGGTCTGGAGCACAGGTCTGATGGGGRGCGGCTGAGGGAGCTGGGGGTGTTTAGYCTGGAGAARAGGAGGCTGAGGGGAGACCTTATCGCTCTCTACAMCTACCTGAAAGGAGGCTGTAGTGAGGCGGGTGTTGGTCTCTTCTCCCAAGTAACAAGTGATAGAACGAGAGGAAATGGCCTCAAGTTGCACCAGGGGAGGTGTAGATTGGACATTAGGAAAAATTTCTTCAGTGAAAGGGTTGTCAAGCATTGGAACAGGCTGCCCAGGGAAGTGGTGGAGTCACCATCTGCCCTGGTTTCAGCTGGGATAGAGTTAATTTTCTTCCTAGTAACTGGTATAATGCTGTGTTTTCGATTTAGTATGAGAATAATGTTGATCACACACTGATGTTTTAGTTGTTACTAAGTAGTGCTCACACTAGTCAAGGACTTTTCAGCTTCCCATGCTCTGCCAGGTGCACAAGAAGCTGGGAGGGGGCACAGCCAGGACACCTGACCCAAACTGGCCAAAGGGGTATTCCATAGCATATGACGTCGTGCTCAGTATATAAGCTGGGGGCAGTTGGCTGGGAAGCAGTGATTGGTGCTTGGGGACTGGCTGGGCATCAGTTAGCGGGTGGTGAGCAATTGCATTGTGCATCACTTGCTTTGTGTATTCTTTGTTTTTATTATTATTATTATCATTATTATTATTATTATTATTACTACTATTTTACTTTATTTATTAAACTATTCTTATCTCAACCCATGAATTTTCTCACTTTTACTCTCCCGATTCTCTCCCCCATCCCACTGGAGGTGGGGGGAGTGAGCGAGTGGATGTGTGGTGTTTAGTTGCTGGCTGGGGTTAAACCATGACACCATCCCTGAAGGTATTTAAAATACATGTAGACGTGGTGCTTAGGGACGTGGTTTAGTGATGGACTTGGCAGTGCTATTTTAACAATTGGACTCAATCTTAAGGGTCTTTGCCAACCTAAATAATTCTATGATTCTATATCCTGCAAGCAGAAGTAATACAGAACTGAGTGGGATTACAGCGATATGCGCATTAATGATTTATGTAAGAAATACCTGACTTAGGTATGTATGACTCCACAGATCCACAGCAACTGGATTTTTTAACTCCCATTTTACAACACTTATCAGGCCTTGCGCCTTCTTGTGAATAAAGTCTCTGGTTTAGAGATGGAAGAAACTGAGGCAGAAGCATTAAATGGATCACGTAGGGAAGGACTGCTGGAGCTGGGATTAGAGCAAAAGAGCTTTTGAGGGCTAAATGCAGATCCGGAGTCTGCTTTTGACCGGTGTTTTCATCTTTCTATGGCAGTGTGAAGCACTGCCGTGGCCGACAGTCTGCCTTGGTGCACTGGTGCTTCCTGACTGTAATAGAGATACCAAGGTAAGGGAGATGCCAACAGGGTTGTACTTGGATAGGGACCAGCTATTCCCTTCCACAGCACAGCTGCAGAAAACCACTGCAGGCAAACCTTGGAGCAGTCAGCCAGATCTTGGGCTCAGCTGATCTTAGACTGTGGAGTTCGAGTAGGAAGGCAGCAGAAAGCCATCTTCTCTGTACTGAGTCCAACCTGGCAGGTTAGAGAAATGAGGTGTTGATTTTGAAAAGGCTCCCAACATCCACATTTCATTTAGAGCTCTTGAAGAAGAGTGTAATTCCAAAGTCGTCATTAGCAGTGACCCTAAAAGCTTCATATTACACAAAGGGAAAGAACTTTAAACCTACGCAGAAAGCATAATTGCAATGGGAATATCACATCTCATTGGTAATTAACAGTTTTAAGTCTTATGACTGTTTCATCCTATGTTATGTCATTATAGCTAACTATATTGCTAGTATACTATAGGTTCATTGCATGACAGCTTTTAGAGACAGCTGCATTTATAGCAAAAAAACTGTTTGTCTCCCGAAAAAGGAGAATTGACAGAGAAAGAATAGAATAGGATAGGATAGGATAGGATAGGAGAGGAGAGGAGAGGATAGGAGAGGAGAGGATAGGATAGGATAGGAGTAGTTCACTTGGAAGGGACCTACAATGATGGAGTCTGAGGTGTAATTAGTTATGGGATGGATCACCAATAAATCATGAGGCACCTGAATGTAACAGATTTTCAAACGTTCTCCACACAGAGCAGGTCCAGTCGAGTGCAGCGGATGCAATGGGTGTATACACATAAGCAACAGATGTGAATGCAAAAATCCCGCTGAAGAATTTAAAACTCAAAAAGTTGACCAACGTGTTGGGCCTTGAGTCACACTGTCTTGTATGGGAAACTATACAGACAAAAAGTTGTACTGTCATTCACAACAAAAATAGCATGCCAGCAAACTTGATTGCATGCTTGATTAAATGCTTGATTGCATTTAAAATATTATGAATAAAAATTTACATCATCAGGTAAAAAGAGAGAGAAACAAGGCAGGTAAAGGATGAGAGAAGGCTTATTCGCCAATTTATTTTGGCTCATTCCTCATTACATTGAACTTCTAATTTCATGTAATGTAGAGGGTATGTAAAAAAACATTTATAAAGTTTTCTTGCGTTTTGGGAGTGACACGAATTAAAACCTATTTAATTGCATAGCCTGATGAGTTCATGGTATTACCCACACTTCTTGACTGTAGTCTCAAAAGGTCCAGCAGGCATCCCTGAGGTGAGGTGATCAGAGCTTAACTACATTCTCCTTTCTACCAAAGACAGCTTGTTCCAGTCCTATGACGTTGTTTAAGCTCCTACTGAAAAAGACAGGTGATTGCCTTAAGTTAAATTATACATTAACATATACATTCCTGTATTTATAAATCCATAAATAATTTAAAGTCTAGAGATGAGTCAAGAAACTGCAGAAATGCTAGGTGCTGCCGTATGTGAGGAAGAGTTAAAATTACCACTTCAGAATGAAAATTGGCAAGGAAAAATATATGCTTATTCTATCCCTCTTGGTTTTTTATTGCATCTAGCGTAGGAACTTATATATGATTCAAATTGTTATTTGCTTAGCACTAACAATATGCTAAAAACTAATTGTTCTATAGATATGACTGCAAGCTCCCTTTCCTAAAGAGTTCACTTTTCCAAGTAGATAATATAAAGGCAATGCACAAGGAGTGACAAATGGATAGAAACACTGAGACTAAGCAAGTAAAACGAGGATTGTTTTTTAATAACCATGTGATCTCCAATTAGCCTTTTCTTGTTTTCCCTTGGACAGTTGGAACTTTGCTGTGTGAAAGAATAAACGTTTTTAGTTTTTTTTCTTGATGGCACATGGCCAAGGAAAATATTAAATTGGTTTTAGTGGCCAGAATTTACCTTCAAATAATATTCAGCTGAAATCCAAGGTGTTAAGTCGTTTCTGCAGAAAATTATGGCATCATAGTACCAATATGACAGTTGTGGCAGAGGTAGGATTTGTGTAAACCAGACTTTCTTTACAAGTGATTATTCTTGTTTAAAAATACCTGTACAGCAGAAACTACTTGTGCTTCCTTTCTATAAGACAGTATCTGGAGAGTTGACTGGCAAAATTTAGCTGCAGGAATGGGATTGTATAAATCCTTTTTAAACAGGTTTATCTCTGTCTAGCATAAGAACTGTTTAGTGGTATTTCTTTTAAGTTTAGAAGGAACGCTTGATTTGGCTTCAAATAATTTAATGAAGTTCCATAAGCATTTTAAAGACAACATTTACGGACGGCCACTGAAAACCCTATATAACAACAGCAACCGATGCACATATAGCTCATCTCCCACTACAGAAACTTCTTCCATATTTGTTAAGGTCAGGAAAAAATATTCTAGTAGTTTTACAAAACTTCATTCACCCAGTAATTTCTGAACTGTGGCAATGACTTGTGCTTTGGCCAGAGAATGTATGTTACAGAGATATTCAGCCTTCATTTTTAAATAGACAATCTACCATATCTCTTGGAAATCCTAGCGGTATTTCCAGCTTTACATTTTTTGGTTTTAATTTACAGCCATGGGATCTTAATATACCTTCTACAAGACTCAGGAGCGGTCTCAAATCAGATATCATTCCTTGGTAGGCACTTACAGACCACAGACCCTCGTATTTCTGTTTGTTCAATTCTCTTCTGACTGAAGAAAACTGTGTGTCGTTTTCTACATTACTAGACAGAGTTTCTATCAATTACATGGACTGTAAAAAACCAGGTAGATAAAACTACCTATTGGATACCTTTACAACCATGAAATTTTTGTATGGACTAGCTGTGTACATCTACTCACCCTATGGAGCAGTCCATTATTGTTTTGCAAATAATACTCTCATTTAGTCAAAATTTAATTAACTGCTTTGATGTAGCACTTCGCTCTCTGTAACCAATGGAGAAACCAGCGCACCAGTTCACCCTCTCTAATCTTTTACGTTTCTTCAGTAGTGTAAATGGCACTAGGAGCAGTAGGCAAGATTGTGCAAATACCAAACAAGACCTCAGCCAGTTGTTAGGCGCCATGTAATGTGACCCATTCCCTATCCAACCTAATGGCTAATCCAGGAGGCATTTTGAAGATTCTGGCAGAACTATAACCAGAGCCTTAGTCTTCAGAGGATGGCGGAGAGAAGAGGAGGAAGTCAGGCCCTGTAGGAAAGCTCAGGAGAGTTTTGTTTCGCGTTCATGAAACATTAGTAAAAGCAACTTCCATTCTGGGTGAAATCCCTGAGATCTGCAAACATGGATTTCTACATCCTTGAAGGCAGCTCCCCTTCTTTTTTGTACTACATTTTATTTGAGTTCTTTAAAGAATGTAAGAAAGCACTGTGATTCCGTCTTTGAAATGCTTCAAGTAATTATATTTTTTACAATACTTTGATTAAAACACAGATTTGGAAAATCTGACATAATTTTCTTTCCATCTGCTGGTTTGCTAAATTTTAAAGTGCACTACTGCTTGCTGTGATAATATGGTTTAGCAACAGAAAAGTTACTTTCTCCTGTACCTCTCTTCGGTGCACTTCAGAAGCATTTTCTGGACACGGTTTTAAAAATGGCATCTTTGCCTAAAGCAAATGTCTTTTTGACTTGCTTCTCCAAAGTTAGGGTATACCCAGTTATGATGCATCTTTTGATCTGTCACAATAAACAGCTCAACTTGTGCACGAAATAACTTGTCCCCAGTACAGCTGAAGTTCACTTTAGAGCTCTGCAATACGTCTGGAAATGATATGCAAATGGTATAGTATTTCCTTAAGCTGGTATTGTGCTAATTACCAAACCACTGATTGCAGTGGTGCTCTGCCCTAAGGATCTGTAGGATCAGAGTTCCATCTTTTTTATTAATTCTCATAGAACCATAGAATCATTTAGGTTGGAAAAGACCTTTAAGATCATCAAGTCCAACTGTATTCTCATTGCTTTATTATTGATATCCAAGTGTGCTTTTCAGGGGAGATGATAATTACATTCACGGTGAATATTAACACCAAAAATGCATGCAAAGTGTAAGTTCAGGGTTGGGTTTTTTTTACTAACTTGCATGTGGACTTTATTATTTTTTTCTTGCATATTAAATCGATGAGTAGACCTTGAACTGAAGGCAAAAAAGATTTCCTGAATGAGGCCAGGATGTCCTGGCCTGCTGATCTCAGACCTTTTACTCCCTGCTCTATAAAGTATAGAGAGGAAAAAAAAAAMAAACCCAACCCCAAGCAAGCTACATTATATGAAAACCATGGCCACTGCAAGGAAGGGCATCTCACGGCAAATTAAGTAGAAGCGTAGTAAAATGTGCAGAAGCTCATGATGTTTTCAGAAACACTGGCTGCTGCTAAATGCTTTATAGTAGCCCATCTGCACCTGATATCCTTCCATGCCAGTGAGGGACAGAGACACGAAGGCAGTAGGATGGGAGATTTGAAATGTCAGTTTTGATGCATATATTCTGTACCAGCAAGCTGCTTTCTTCCCGTGTCCCGGACCTTAACCCCAGCCCCACTTTTACTCCTGAGCTTTCAGCTGACAAACTGCAGGCGCAGGGACATGCCCGGCTGGGGACAATCTTTTCAAGCAGAAGGAGGCAGCTGCACACACTTTAGCACCTAGAAGATTTACATCAACTCCCCCATTTCTTTCCGTTTGCCTTTTATAAAGCAGGAGAGAGACTCTTGCAGAGCCTCTAGAAACCTAAGCTACACTTAGAAGAGACCTTCAGTACAAATTTAAGGTGACAGACAGATGCTCAGATATGGCAGTAAAGGATGCAGTACAAGTAGCGAAACAGCCAGGTTGCCTTTATTAAGCGGTTCGGCAAAGAGGGAAAATTCTGCCTCTGTGACAAGGGCAAAGAATATAATTAACTAACAGGACTCCTTAGTTTAGTGCCATATTAAATCCATGGTGGGTTTTAAGGTCTGTCTTGAACCCGTGGGAGGGATGGCTTCTAAGCTAGCTGGAATGAGCATCTGCAAATGGAGCGGTAATGCTAGGGAAGGTTACATTATAATTATATTAAAGAGCTCTCTCGCAACAGCAGGACATTACAGAAAAAAAAGAACAGCTCATCCCTCAGACACCGCAGTAAGCAAACACACACAAGTGTGGGTCTTCCTGCCGTTGTAAACCCTGCTCCTCCCCCCAGCTCACCCCGTGCTTTGGGGATTTTCCTCCCTTCCAGCCCCTCAGCCTCGGCGGTRAGCAACACACATCATCTGGTGACGGAGCCTCTGACAGCATCAGCAGCAAAAAGACATTTCAGAGCTTGGCAGCAGAACAACCTCTGGGGACCCAGCGAGCCTGAGAGAAGACACTGGCTGGTTAGTAAGAAAAATACAGAGTCATGAGAAGGATATGGCAAAGTATGTTAAAAGATTACATATTAATGCTGCTGTTTCCTCTGCTTTCAGAAGAAATACACAATTCATTGCAAAATGAACACCTGACAAATTAAAATCACTCACCTGCCTGAAAACATTGTACTTACTACAGCTATACTTTTACCTGACTGTTTATGACTGAAGAGAGAACAAAAAGTACAGTATCTTTTCAAAAAGATTTAACACAACTTGTCACAAAACCAGTTTCACTGTTTTCTCTCATGTAAGGCAATCACTTGGAAACAGAATGCAAACAATGACACATGCTTTAATAAGTTAAGCGTTAAACTCCAAGGGCTGTCCACAGTACTTGAGGAGTCCCTGAGACTGAGATCTTGGTGATGAAAAATCCAGATAAACAAGAGGAGACATATACTTGAAGAGACTGCCTGCTTTAAGATAGAAAATTGAAGCTATAAAATCAGAAAAACTGGCACAAGCACTTCAAGGGCAGGAGAAGGACTTGATACTACTTTCAGTAAGCTTTCTGTAAAACTGAATTACAATTATCTGTGTAGGTTTTTATGAGAGGACTAAAACCAAGACTTCTGAGAGCTTCAGGAAATAACAAAAGCTCTGCAGTTTTGGAATAAATTTACAGTCAAGGCAAAATGTTGTGATGATGCATTTATGGACGCACAGGTGTAGGAACCAGGCAATGGTTCAAATAAAAATCAGAATGACTGAACACCTACAAATTCAAGTTAAGATGAATGGAATTTGACAGAAGATAAGACACCTAATAGGCAGAAGACAATGTTAAAATCATAGATGTACTTAACAAGGTAGAACCTGAGGCAAACCTTGAGCCAACCAGCTACCCACAACCATGCTCCAGACCTTACAAAGCCATCACGGATCCTCTACATTAAAGGTTTTCTTCAAGGATGGTCTCCATAGGTTGTATTTATAATCTCCATCTTACTTGTCAGCTAATTGATTTTTCTTATCAGATATTAATTCTCTTCCTTGAAGCAATAATGGAAAAAGAGCTCTCCTCCTTCTCTCCTCTGTCTGAATTGGTCTGGTTCTTGCCCCATACGTGTTGTGAGTAGATGAGGTTTCCGACACACTGCTTCTTCTTTGGTTTGAAATTTTTTGGATCTTCCTACTCTGTTCGCAACATAAGCCCACACCTCTTCTACTGCATAAAGACTTCTTACTGAATAGAAGATGGAAATAACAAGAGTCTTCAGGTTCAGTGTTCCCAAATGATTTCTGGATCATAGATTTTTAATCAGTCATGTCTATTAGTTCCGATTCTCTTCTAGGAAGCTCTGAGCAACAGCAGACACCAGAGCTGCTGACTTACAGATTCAGCAGAAAAGTATTTCACCTGTCCATGCTCAGAAAGTTATCTTTAACTGACAAGACATCTAAAGTATTTTTATGCCTGTCCTTTTCCTCCCTAAAGACAGTATAAAGGTTCTTCTAGACATGCAGTGATCCAAGTCTGGACAAACATTCATGCCACCATTGCAAATCCCTCACAAGTATTTGACCTCACCATCACTAGTCCTACGTACTAATTCTTACTAAGGGCTCATGAATCAAATACACTTCCAATCTCTACTCCAGATCGTTTACGAGCTGGAGTTAAAAGGGGGAAAAAAGAGTAAAATTCAAAAGGTGAATTAATTCTAACACATCAAATTCACATAGCCTGTTAGCCAAAGATTGAAAGGAGGGAGGGGGAAATATTTCATGTATGTGGAAAATATATATTACCTATTTCCATATATATAACATGGAATATTATGAAATATGTCTATTTCCGTATATACACACACATATATATAYAGAAAATATTTCTCATATATATATATATATATACATATATATATATGGAAAACAAAACACTTCTGAGGAAGAAAATTGGAAGTGTGTGTCCAGACTCACTATGCAAAGGAATCCAGTATCTTCAACCTATTATTTCCATAGCAGGATGCTGATACGTATTTTTCATTTCCATCCCTTTGGCACCACAGTGAATTTTGTCCAGTATATTAGTATTTTTCATAAGCAATGTGATTGCAACACAGGTTCCTGAAGTGTGATGCAAATACCACTAGTGGCACAAATACGTCTTAGAAGTGCTACAAAGCTTTGCACAGAACGGGAGCCTGCGGCTGCTCCCAGCAGTACTGATACACACCCCCGCCGCTGCTAGTAATGGTTACAGCCTGACAAGAAATCTGAGAATCTGTGGGCTACAGTACCCTGCACGTATGGATTACTTCGAAGTCTGGAATCTTAGATTCATTCTTTGACTTTAAAAAGTAGTGCTGTTGGAGTATATCGATAGCTGAAAAGGCTCTCCCAGATGCCATTTTAACGATACTTGACAGCAGGCGTCCTTCATGGAGACACAAATCAGAAATGAAATGAGGGGCAGCACTGTTAGAAAGAATTGGACTCGGGAGCATTTCATAGCTTTTGTAAGGAAGTACCTAGAATCAAAACCCAGCTAGTTTCCTGAAAACCTGCAAATCATTAGGAAAGCTCTCACCCTAGTTTTCAAATCAATCACACACACAATTGTATATGTTTTATACACACAGACACACGTATTTTTGTATACACATGCATATATATACACACATACACATATATATAAAAATGTTATTGTTATCCAGACATTTTTACTTTTTGCTAAATGCTTCTATAAAACATTTTCATTTGGCCAAAAGAGTTCCTCTCAGGAGCTTGTTCTTAGTGTACTGGGTTTAGCTGGGAAGGAGCTTATTTTCTTCATAGCAGCTGATACAGTGCTGTGCTTCAGGCTGGTGAGGAAAACAATGTTGGTAACACAATCTTTTTTTTAGCTGACCGAATGATGACCCATGCCATGTAGCATCACGTTCAGCAAGAAGCTGGGGGGGGGCAGTTTTTTCCAAGGTAACCAACCGTTGCTTGGGGGCCAGGTGGGCATCGGTCTGTTGACGGTGACGAATTGCTTGTGCATCACTTCGTGGGTTTTTTCCTTGGTTTTTTTTTCCCCTCCACTTATTAAGCTGTCTGTATCTCAGACCACAAGGCTTTGTGTTTTTTTCCTCACTTTTGCCCTTCCGATTCTCTCCCCCATCCCACTGGGGAAAGGGAGTGAGCAGCTGCTCGTTGGGATCAGCCCACCAAAGCGAGGTCAGGACGACATGGATCAGCAACATGAAGCATCCTCTGCGCATCACGTAACGATGCTGTTTCAGCGTTCACTGCACCTGCAGCCCAAGGAAGTGAGAAATCATAGGGTAGGATAAAATAAAAAACTTCTACATGGCAGCACAAGTGATGTCTAAAATGACAGAATTTATAAAAACAGACTTTAAGAATATCTTGTAGTGTGACTCTGTTCACAAGTCAGGTGCTCCTAAAATTGTTAGTTATTGAACTATTTTCAGTATACACCACTGTTGAAAAACTTTTAACATTGCTTTGACCACCTGAATATAAACTTTGTCTTATTGAACATATAACATGAGCAGAGAGAACGTTTTGCAACACATATCCAGGTTGCTCAAGGTTCTTTTTTCACCCCGTACCTTTTCCCTGCGCTGTGTGTACCTTTGACCCACTGACACAGGAGTGGGAAGAAACTTCTGGATTCCCAAATCCAGAAGGACAGCCGTGCCACATAGCCTGATTCATGTATTTACCAATTTCTATTTTAAAATCAGGTAAGTCACTGGCCCTCACTGTTGCTATTGTGAGGCTTGCCTTACTTGATGGCTCTTTGTGCCTTGTTTGGGTAGAAAATACTCTTCAAAGAGGGAGAGAAATATACTTACCCTTTCAATCATATGGGGGGTGGGGTGGGTGGGGGTTGTGTTTTGTTTTGGTTTTTTTTCTTCTTCTTTCCTTCTTTTTCTTCTTTTGATTACCAGGACCCTGCTCTTGTGATAACTAGAAACCTCTCATTTATGCTTGGCTGGTTTCTATCTGTTCGTGTGCAGTATTGTCTACTAGCTTAAATAACTGCTCTCTTTTCCCATTTCTTACGTGAGACACTTCTGTTAACCCATCCTAAAAGACAGGCCTTTTTTTCCCTCAAAACATTGCATTTTTGTCTCCGGTTTATGATGCATTACAAACCAGTTTCTTCTGTGCTGCTGTTCCCTCGCCAGCTATTCCCCGTCTTTTATTTACCGATTTGACCTCTTCCTTTTATATGTACCAGCTGTAATTCCCTTTACCAAATTTCCTCTTTTTAACTGAGGATGACTCCCCCGGTTTACTGCGCTGCTGTTCCCATCCGAGCCTTTCCCTTCAGATTCCTTTCGACGCTTCCAGCTCCGGCTCAACCCGGCGGGGCCGGCCCAGCCCGGGCGCCGTGCCGCGGCCTCGCCCCGGGGCCCGGCCCGTGTCCCCGCTGCGGGCGGGGCCGGGCCTGAGGCGGGGCCGGGCCTGAGGCGGGGCCGGGCCTGAGGCGGGGGGCAGGCGCGGGCCGAGGCATGGCGGTGCCGGCGGAGCGGGGTGAGGGCCGGCGGGGCGGGGGGCGGCACGGCCCGGGGCGCGGGCCCGCGGGCGGCCGTGGGTTGGGCCCTGACCCACCGCGGCCTCCGGGGCCCGCGCCCCCGGGCCCGGCTGGGCCCGCCTGGCCGAGCCGCGGCTGGGTGCTCGGCGGGGCCCGCGGGAGGGCTGGGCCGTGCAGTGGGGTGAAGGGGTGGGGTGGGATGGAGGGGGTGAGGTGGGTCCTCTCTGCCCTGCAGCCTCCTACAGATTCGCGGTGCTCCTCTTCAACTGCCTCCTCACCTTCGGCTCCTACTTCTGCTTCGACATCCCCGGCGTCCTGCAGGAGCAGTTCCAGGGGGTGAGTGCTGGGCCTGCGTCTGGGCCGCGGGCCGGCGGCGGGGCGGGCAAAAAAAGGCAGAACCAGCAAAACGGAGGCCTTGGTCGCTGGCGGAGTTTCAGAACCTTTTCTTACGGTGTCAGCACGGGAGTCGTGTGCCAAGGTCTTGCGGGTGCTGGGGGTGAGGGGATATTACTGCCATGTTTGCTGTGAAGAAGGTGCATGAAGCCAGGACAAGCATGAGGGGTTTGAGTTCTCAGTACTGCCTGGAGAACTGGAAATCTAAAACCTGACCTTGCTCAGGGATTGTCAGCTGTCCGTCCAAACAACTGTTTGCTACACTCATGAAGTTGAGGGTTAGGATAGCGTTCGCACCACTCTGCACACAGAAGATACATAGAATTGACCATTAGTACTTACTGGACTGGAAGACTAGCAGTGTTGGAGATAGGAGACAAGAAAAGACTTTCTGGGTCTTCAGATCCAAACCTGATACTGCAGGTATCACATCACGCGTTTGTTTGCTACCCGGAAGGCAGAGCCGTGCCAGGAGATCACAGGAGGACTCTGTCATGTAAAAACTAGCTGTATTCTCAAATGCTAGAAAATGTTGTTCAGGGTTCAGACTGATATCCCCGTTGATTTCTGGGATTTCTCCAGGGATGTCAGAGTCCCAAAGTTCTTACCAGAATTCCTGAATACCTGACAAATTCTTACTTGACTCATTTATCTGTCATCATTGCATTTGTTTCTTGTCTTTTGAGATGATTTTACTCACGTGTGCCATCTGCTGGTAGATTAGTATGTGTAGGCTGAGAGTCACTGTCCTGTTCTTTGTCTGCTTCAATAGCAAGGGCAAAAATATATATAGCTTGCATGTAACTTTTATTTTTTAAAATGCGGTTAATCCATAACATTCAGACAGTGAACTCCAGGCTAAATTGGGTGCAGTTTGTCCTTGCAAACAGGAGTAAAAAGAAAAAAAATAGGTCAGTATTTATTCCTTGATCCTATACAACTTCTGTGGGTCTGTAGGAGAAGTCGATTATTTATGGAGTAAAGGAAAGGTTATGTCATATTTTGTTACCTAGGTAACTTTATAGGGTAGTGAAACTAAGCCATATTTTTCTGTGTTAGGTACTGTGCAAACAGTGTTTTTATCTGTTGACACTCTCATCATATTTTTACTCCGGCGAATTTAGCCTCTGCCTGCCTTACACAAGTGGTGCAGTGATAGTCGGAGCATCTAAGGCCAGTGCTTGCAGTGAAAACACTTTGTTCTAGAGAACTGTTTCCCCACAGCCTCGGACATTTCTACTGCAGCAGATATGAGGGGTTTGTAAATATGATGGCTGCATAAAAGTCATGTGGTTAAAATCATGCTTTCCTTTGTGATTATTCAAGACGTTAAGCTTGTGCCTACTGGTGTGGAAGACCTAGTGTCCATTTCCTAATGCAGGTAGATTTTTAGTAGTTGAAAGATCTAGTTTTTTTTCCTGATCATATGGTGTTGAGGAGATGTTGCTTTTCAGTAGCAAAACTGACGTTATTAAATCATGCTAGGACTACCAGTTTCCTACTGTTCAGCAAATGCTTTATAGCTGTGAATTAATATGGACTACCGCTAAGTTTCATATTTACACACTGCTGAAGACTTTATAGTATGTAATGAAGAGTCAGATCAAGCTAAGCTATAGACAAGAAACTAAGGGATCAAATAAACCTCATGGTGCAGTCTCCTGGCTTTTCTTTTGGACTGAAATGTGTATGAAAGTGCTGAGCCCCTGCCGCTACTGCCACAGAAAGGGAAAGGGAAGACGTGCTGTGCCGATGGCCGGTCATTTCTCATTTGGCAAGGGCTGGCTTCCTGGGAGAAGACAGAAGTCCTCTAATTCCTGGTCGTGGAAGTGGGAACTGAGTAGGAGCAATAGAAATCTACTAGGCGAGAACTTAAATTAATTTTTAAAGGCATGTGTGGGTTTTCRTCTGTGTCTGCTGCCTAACACAGGCTCTGTGACTTGTTATGCAGAACTTGACCTGTCCCAATGGAACCCATCATAACCGCACCAGGCATAATAGCACGCTGGACTGTGTTGAAGGCTTGGGAATGACACCTGCACAATACAATTTGCTGTACGCAATCTATGCTTGGACGTGAGTCACTTTGCTCTTGCTTTGGGGGGGCGGCATAGTTTGCTAGTTGCTTCCCAGCAGCAAGACACAACTGTTTCTGTTCTTGTTTTCTCCTAGAAATGCAGTAGTGGTTATTCTGGCTGGATTCCTGATTGATAAACTGGGAAATCGCTGTAAGTTCTGAGGATCGATTAATTTCTTCTTGTACTGAAGTGGGATTTCAGGGTGTTCTTTCAGTGCAAAGGGATGATCAAAGGTTCCACTTCAGTAGGATCACAGAGGGATGGGAGAGGAGGGACACCTCTGTGTGCGGAGCGCGTGATGGTTAGTTGAGCAGCTCCATGGAGGCAACCGAGACATTTTCATCCTTTGACCACTGACTTACCTGAATTTACACAGCAGTGCAGTGAATACGCTTTCCTCTGACATGCATGTAACAGGGAATAGCGTTACCTGTTTTTGACGGGACAAACTGATAGTGTTCTGTTCCCTGCTCTGACATTTGTTCTGGCATGTGCTATAATCTAAGACCCAGCAGTCCCAGCAAATGCAGTTATGCTCCGTCTCTGTATCACAGAGGTAAACATCTCACAGATGAGGACACAGAGGCACAGAGGAGATCGCTTGCTCTAGGCCATAGTCTGTAGTGGAGCTCAGGGCAGGAACAGGGACTCGGTAGAGTTCAGAGTCCTCTATCTGACTTATTCTGCTTCTCTAACCTTCCACCATGATAATATCATTACTTTGAGGATACCCAGGTCATTTTATAAAGAAACCAGTCTTTACAAAATTAAAATAATGAGGGTAAGCTGATGGAAGCCCACAGGTTTACTGGTGTGTTTTGAGGTTGCTCTTTTGCTTTTGACAAAGCATGGTTTTGTCCTGATCTCAGCATGCCTGTTGAGGTTTGTGTATTTTTTTTTCTGTTTCTCCCTAGTTGGTGTCTTTGTTTTCTCTCTTCTGACTGTGCTGGGGTCATCAATCTTTGCTCTAGGCTCACATTTCAAGGGGTCGCCATATCTCCTACCAATGATGCTAACAGGAAGACTACTCTTTGGCTCTGGGAATGGGTCACTCACTAGTAAGGAATTCACATTCTTAATTACACCTCACCAGAGGGTCATGATACATTTTTATTTTGCCTGCTAGACCCTTGTCCTACCAGTCAGCTTCACCTGCTCTGCACCAGGAACCTATGTTGCTAACAGAAGAACGCTGCTCCTTGAAGGGTTGCATGGATTTGATGTGTGCCGAAATGTTTAAAAGTCTTCCCCTCTTACAAGTTTGTCCTTCTCCCAAGGGTGAGGACTGACATGTGATTGCTATGCCTTTGGGGTTATTTTTGCTTGCCTTATTTGAAGGATAAGTTCACCTCTCATGTCCCAGAATGATGTAGTACATTTTAAAATGGACTGCGAAGTTGACACATACTACCTCCGCTTGGGATGCGTAGTGGTCTCTTACCCCAGCTCAAGCGCTCTAGCTTGAGAGGCTCTTTGTTGCTTCTGTGCAATGCTCTTGGCCAAGTCTGTCTGTTCAAGGGAGGATTTTTGTCTTCTCCAAGTTGTGCAGAATCGTATCACAGCCTTCTGGTTCAAGGGGAAGGAACTGGCACTGGCGTTTGGACTGACTCTGTCTTTCTCCCGTCTTGGGAGTGTCCTCAACTTCTTCTTCACCCAGCAGTTTGAGGCAAAATTTGGAATGCAATGGACACTCTGGGGAGGTGAGTTTCTTTGGTGCTTTGGCCTTTTGTTTTCTAGACCTGAGGCTAGCCTGTTTCATCCAGTAATGAAAAGTACCTGAAAGATAGTGGTTAGCAGAAGGAGACATGTTATTTTCCAGTTTTTCCTGTTACCTTCTGTGTGCAACAGAGTGGTGTTTTCTTCACTGATGCCTGAAAACCCTCTCTAAAGCTGTAGTGTCAGCCTGACAGCTTTGTCTGCAGTTTTCTTGAGATACTTCAACATCTGCAGTCAGAGGTAGTCCGTACTTAATGTAGGTTTACTCCTATGGAATGGAAACTTCGGAGTGAAACAAAAGAGGAATCTAATGTGTTTGTTTTTCTATATTTTAGCTAGCAGAACATGCTGGTTCTGTACTAGTAGCTGTATTTGTCTCAGCATAAGATGCCTTGCATGTGGACTGATCAAAACTGTAGGTTTAAATTGCTGTGAGAAGCAGAATCTGAATTACATGTTTCTTAGTGTGAATCTGTTCTAGGGCTCATATCTTTAGAAGATTTGAGTTTCTGTCCTCTCTTCGGTGCAGTGAGATGGGATCTGTCCCTAGTGGAAGGGATGGTCTGTTTCACAGTGCAGTTAAGTAGTGGCACTCAGGTACTCTGGTGCCCTGGAATGGTGATGTTAGGGAGACCTGCCTCAGGGCATCCTTTGTGTACAAAGACTCAGTGATTATAGGAAAGTGTTATTTCCCAAACAACAAAACAGTATGAGCCATCACCCGTGGAAAAGAGGATGCATATGTGAGATAAATCTCTTGCAGAAATTGAAACCCGTTGCTCTGCTCTGATTCCAGCTCTAAGAGAAGAAACTGGGACGGGCATGGCGTGTTGCCTCCCACCTAACACTATTAGTTTTGTGTTCAGGCAGCATTTGCAAGCACAGCACAGCGACTTCAATAGCCTGTGAAGGGATAAATACATCAGACAAAGTGTGTATGCATCACTGAGATTGTTTTGGCTCTTTGGAAAACAAAACAGATACCGATCTCTTTCTGAGAGAAGGATGTCTGCAGCAGATGCCTGTTGCCAAACTTGCTTCTGGCATACCCAGGATGATATGCCTCACTTCTCTGGAGCTGAGTGGGCTAACAGGTCAGATTGCTGTAGCAACTGCAGTAGGTCACATAAATCAAGAGTTATAACTTGGTTTCCAGTACCAGCCCATGTGTGATACCTCTCCTGCTCATGGGACCATGGAAGTTTCTTAATGTCTGGCTTGTTTTAACCTTGGCTGTGTTACACGCAGGCCTGCTGCAGTTCAGAAGGCATTCTGGCCATAGGCCAACCAAGTGGCTGTCTTTAGAGACAGGTGGGGCTTTAGCATCACTGGCTTCAGGCAGTTCTGCAGCGTGTTGGAAGCTTAGTGCACAAAGAGCTCAAGGACTCCTACAGGGTGGTGAGTGGTAAATGGTCCCACTATAGGGCTGCAGTAGGGAAGGCTGTTAATGTTAAGAGGAGCCAGGAGTAGGAGTCATAGAGAATTCTGCGTATTACATGCAGTTGGTTTTATCATTCAGCTCTCTCCACACCGAGGAATTTCTAACACCTCTCGTGTCTTTTCCAGGTACCCTGCTCTGCGTGCTTGGTTTTGTTTCAGCCCTCACAGTCAGTGTACTAGATAAAGTGGGCATGAAGCAACTGGGCTTGGATGGGGTTATCCAGCAAGAATCCAAAAAAGTGGTATGTGGTGGACAGACAGCTTTTCCATCTCAATCTTGAAAGCCTGGGGTGCATGAGCACTGCTTTTGCAGTGCAGGGCAGCCTGCAGTAGTAAGAGCTGGTCCTGGCCTGAAGAGGGCATTAACACACTTGGTTAAATCTTGCAGACAGTTCTTCAGGTACATCTGAGGATATTGCATCTGCAAGCCACCAAAGTCTACATTTTCTGTTCAGAGCCTATGTATTTGCAGCTTTCCAGAGAGCTGAGTTAGCACTCTGAGTGGCATGACTTTTCTGAGCCAGTTACTTCTTGACTGTAGGTGGTTCAGAGGAGATTTTGTGCATAAAACTAGATAGTAGCCTCTCTCTGGAAGCTTTCTGGCTCACAGGATCCGTGATAGAAAATAGCTAATCTGGTCAGTACTGAACTATCTTTTGCCAGCCCTTATCTTCCATTCCCCCTTGCATTCTTCTGTCTAGGAACAAGCATTACAGGCAATAGGTTGCAATTTTTGTGGCMCTTAAATCTGTTAGCTTCCTTCTCATGACAGTATTCTTACTGACTTCTGTATCTCAGTGTTGTGACTCCTGTTTATACTGTATCATTACACTTAAGGTTTTGCAGTAGGCTCTTAATAGAGCCTGCTTAGAATAGTCTCCTGCAGCCATAACCTTTATAAAAATAATAAGAAAGCTTTTTTTGTTTTCTCTACTGAATAGTGTTAAGGAAGGAATGCTTTGGGGACAGCACATGCCAAATTTCACTTAGAGGTACATGAGCAGCTCCTTTTTAACTGCTGTTACGTCTTAACTTTTTTGTGACCTTCAATGGCTTGCAGAAAGTGACATTAGTGTGAAGCTGAAGACTATTTCCTGGTGAGTGAGGGCACATCTTACCTTTGCAGCGCATTCAGGACATCCGACGACTTCCCCTTCGCTACTGGCTCCTGGTCCTCACCATCATGTTCTTCTACAATGGAGTCTTCCCCTTTGTGGCAGACGCCAGGTATTGCTCTATGGCTGTAGTCTCACTGACTGATACAAGCTTCTCAGAGCCGTGCAGGCCCTCGATTTTTAGTTGACTGGGAAATAGGAGAGTAATATGCTTGTTCCTTCCACTCATGAAACACAGAGCTAGTTAAAGAATATGAGGGTTCTTTTGACCTTTCTTTCCCTTCAAAGGTGAGGGAGGCTTCTGAAGGAAAGGAAGAATAACTTAAAGGGAAATGATTCATCCAATATGTAAAGCTTGGAACACTGCTAAAGGAGGATCAGAAGGATTTGGGAGAAGGGGAAGAAATACTTTATTTAAAAAATAGCCCGTAGACATTTCACCTTTGTGATAGTCCAACAAAGTGGCTGTCTTTTGAGCTGGGTGGGGTGTTAGCTTCACAGGCCTGGGGCAGTTCTGCCCCGCAGTTCCTGCATGTTGTCTGCTGTATTTGGAACAAAGCTAAGCTTGCAGCAGCCTGGGTTTGTGAGTGAGAAAGCCTTTGCATCCCAGTGGGAGGCCTGCAGACTTCCTTTTTTACGCCTTCATTTGCTTAAAACAAAGAAGCAACCTGCCTGACTAAATTGGACTCCTGCTTCTGTCCTGTGGCTCTGCCACAGACTTGTCATTTTGCTACTTTTTTCCTGTTTGTGGATGATGTGGCTTCTATCACATAATGAATATGAACTTTTATATTAGCAAAGGCCTGCAGTAAAAAGAAGAAATTATTTTGGTAGTATTTCATTAGTGATGTATAGTAAGCCACTGTGAAGTCGGGAGTGAAGAAATGTCATCAACATTGTCGTAACAAATGTAGAAGTGACCTCTTATTAGTAAAATAAAGACATTCAAGATGGCAAGGATTGTCAAGGCCTCGATGAGATGGGCTTTCTATCAGTTGCCCTCATTTTAACTGAAAACAGTGTCTGTTGATCACACAGAATCCTCATTTCTGCAATTCTGCCTCCCTGCAGAATTTTTTTTTGCTCCCTGTGAAGCAAAATTTCAGGCACCCATAGTCATGTTTCACAAATCTTTTCTGGCAAAAAATGCTATGCTGCTTCCCAGTTGGAAAAATAATAGTCCCAAGGCCACTGCTCTTTGGCAAATTCTGTTGCGGTAAATCGTCAGGGGACAGTGTCTTGTTTCATACTTCGTTGACAGCCCAGGCTGTAAAGGCTCATTATTACTAATGGTAAGTAGCCAAACCAGCTACAAGGTCTCTAAATAAACTAGTCTAAGCTGTTACGACTGTATGACTGTAAATTCTGTAAAGAACTTGAGTAAATTTTAATGCCGTTTTTGCATGTCCCTAAGAAAGGTGAAATGCTGACTTCTGACAATGAAAACAAAACTTGGTTTGTGTGTTTTCTGCTTTAACCAGAAGTCTCCCTGAAGGTGCCAAGGGGGAATTCCTAGTACTTTTAAAATGCAGGTGTTCAATTTAAATGCTGATCTTTGCTGGTGGATTATGCTAAAATATTTTTCTGCCCCTCAGCATTCCCACCCTTGGATTGATAATGCTTTCTGCCTCTTCAAAGAGAATGCAAAAAAATCCATCCCTGTGTTTTGGACCGGTGATCGGAAATTGCTGCTTGTGAGCTCTGCTGATATAATTGAATATACGCCCAACTTTAACCTGCAGTTTTACTCTGTGCTTGCAGAAGTGCCTTGAAAGTGGCCATTTAAGCTACCAGCTTCTCTATGGTGTGCACCAATTAAATAGAAAATAAACCAACATAGACTTGGCACTACCAAGCAGATGGAATCAAACTTATTTACAAGTCCTCTCATTAAAACCCTTCCTGTCCATATGTTTGTGCTCAGACTTACTTTCTGTCAAAATAACCAGATCAAGAATCCTAATTATGTAATTTTTCCCCCCTTCATTTTATTTTTAGCAAGTTTATCCAGGATAAATATTCTGGTTACAGTCAGCAGGCAGCCGCTTATATTGCTGGGGCAGTGTACGACAGCTCCCTTGTTCTCTCTGCAGCAGTTGGCATATTAATTGTGAGTACCCAAAACCAGAAGTGCTTGCTGATAACTTCTTCCTAATTTTTTGAAATGTCTTTGTTACAACCCCCTCAACCAGAATTTAGCCTGTCGTTGCTGAACCAGCAGTCCTTTAATTCCTTGCAAACTGCAAGATACACTTTAGTCTGAATTAAATTACAAGAAGAAATGTTAACCTGTTTTTTCTCCTGGCCCTTAATTGCGCTATGGCGGCATCAAAGCATGGCAAATGGCTCTATGTTTTGGGAAGTCTGAGACTGGAGCAGAAAGGATCAGGATAAGCTTTGCAAGTAGATGGGAAAGGACAACTGCATGTAATCAGTCCCTGTTTTGTCAAACTCTTCCTTTCGTTATTGCCATAGTTGTCAGGGCGTAATGGTGTGTTTTCCATTCCCCTTTATTAAAGCCTGCCATTTCACATGAATACTGGACACTGATTCTCTGACAAGTGTTTCAGTCTCGGTTCAGGAGTATGCAAGAGGAACCAGTAATAGCTAGTCTGCTACAATATCGACAACTAGGAAATGACATGTTACTGCCACTCATGCCAGCCCACTTTGCGCAGCCGCTCGTGTCACGAGGATCTGTGGGAAGCAAGGCTCCCTTCTCAGAGGCCTCCTCTTTGTTTCCTCACCAGGACTACGTTGGACTGAGAGGCGTCTTTGCTGTTGGCTGTGCTGCATTGACTCTGCCAGTCTTCATTCTCCTGGCATTTACGTTTGTTCCTCCGTTGGTCTCTACCATCTGGTTGGGGATTACTTACTCCTTTGCTGCTGTAAGTTCACAACCCCACTGCTGTAGTGGAGTGTTTTGTGGCTGTGCTCCTTCGCCATCCCGGATGGCATGTATCACTGCCCTTGCGTCCTGATGAGCAGGTTTGAAGTCTGGCTCCCCAGTCCTGAAGAATTTGGTTAGTAACAAATAACCCCAAAGAATCAATATGGAGGAAAAACGCGAAGCAGAGTAAAGGACCATTTGATATAGCGTGAAGCATGCATCTGTCTATGCTTTTCTTAGTGCTTTTTTACCGTGAATGTAACACCTAAATCTCCTTTGAGTCTTATGAGCGAAATCATCAGGCCTAACGCCCATTCAGAAATGTGGAGTCGGGTCATTCCAGTTTCAAATAACATGTTGTCTGCGCTGTCTCAAGCTGCTTGAAAAGGATGGGGAACAGTCTAGAACCTGCCAGTAGGCTGGGAGGCATAAACACCAGATTTTTTGAAGAGGAAGTAGAAATGTTTATTTAGTGGGAATAATTCCTTTTTAAACCAATGACAATCTAGCACCTTTAAATAAGGCTTTGAGTTAATTCCTCTTCTCATTACTCCTACCAGGCTAGCATGTGGCCATCCATACCTCTTGTGGTCCCCCAGGCAACTTTAGGGACAGCTATGGGGCTTGCAACTTCTGTGCAGATGATTGGCGTTGGCCTTTCGAATCTGATCGTTGGACACATTCTAGGAACAAAGTCCAGGTGAGAATGCTTTTTTTTTCCAAGCAGAGACATCAACAGTGCTTTAGTGGAGCAGTGTGAACAGAAATCAATGTTTTTGCAACCTGATGCTGCAAGGAACCATAGAGGTACCTTACATATCTTCAAGTGACTAGTTGTTCTATCCTATTTTGGCCTTTTCTAGTGAATTAAAGATCCCCCTGTGGCGCTGGCAACAGATGATGATCTTTATGTTGGCAAACACTATTGCATGCATTGTTGCCTCTGTTAGCCTCAATGTTGTGGACAAGAAACAGGTAAGTGAGGTAAAAGGTGAAGAATAGCCTTGCATCACCAAGTTGCTTTTATTGGTGTAATAGCTGTTGGGTGTGTATATAAGTAATTCCCCTGACATAAAAATGGGACTGCATAAAAAGAGAACTATCTGCTAAAATACTGATGCAGTGCATAGCAGTCTTACCTAGTATCAAGCTATCGGCAGCTGTATTTTTTTGCAAGAAGACGAGGGGAAGGGCCAGGACACAGCTGTAGCGATAGGTGTACAGGAGGAACAGTGTCCTTTTTGTCACTAATCGCTGCTTTCAATTTCTAGGGTGGGACACTGAACAGAACAAGAAAGGGAGCACCTGTGGAGCAGGAGGACAGAGACCCTGCAGATGCAGCACCGCTCCTTGATGACAAAACAGGGAACGAAGGCTCTGTCAGCTGAACCTTTGCAGTGTGAGAACAGTGGCGGCTGCCAGACACAGCACTGATAGCTTCTGTTTGAAAGTGGATTTTTAGCCTGTGTATTTTAAACATCTTTAAAGGGAATCTTGAAGGGAATTGTATACAGAAAGGGAATATTTCCACTTTCTTATGCCTGGCACACCAGTGAAAGGTGTCTGCTGTACGGTTCTTAGGTGTTCTCCAACATACAGAAACCTGCATGGGACACTAAGAACTACACTACAGTAAGTGAAACTAACCTAGCTGAAGCTTGTTCATAAGCAATTAGGTAGTTGCTTTTCAATCTTGCATCAAAACTGCCCACATAAGGTGTGCCTGCCTGGTCGGCCACTGTTTCTCCATCACAAGAATCCTGTACATCAGCACTTGCTAATCCACATACCTTGGTAGGCCTGTTTCAGTTACTGCTCTAGAGTATCAAGCATCTTTCACAAATTACATATCCATGCAAGTGACACCATCCTTATTCTTTAGGCAGGAGACTGAATTAATCAAATTGATTACCTTTTGCACACAAGCTTAATTGCTTATTACCTTACTAGAAATGCTTCCGTAACCTGTGCCTACTATTTGGCTTCAAAAGCATAAAAGGTTTTGATCTGAAATTCTGTCCTTTAAACCAGGGTGCTCTTACTCATGAATGCTAGAGGCTTATTTTACTCAGCCAGCTGCCCTTTTCACTAAGCAAAACGCTCACAAACACTCACACAGTGTTTACAAAAGCAAAAAGGATGCTTTAGGAATGAAGTAAACTTTAACATAGCAAAGTACAAGGAATGCTAACATGAATGACATGTAAATTATTACAAATTCTTAAGAGAAAGAGCAGCTCTGCTCAACTTGCATTTAATATAAACACTAGTAGACTGAAAGCAATTAAGGCACTGACAGCATCCAGTAAAGTCACATTTTAAGTAGATGTCACAGAAGACAAATCCACCCATCAAAGCAAAGTTTTCTTAAACTGGTTTACTGAAGAGAATGTGTTCAGAGGGCAAGGTCTTCTAAGTTTTGAGTCACACCGTGAATTCATTTCACACCACAGACAATTAAAGGATTTCCCTGTTGGAGGCTAGTGCAGCAGAAATTGGGGGGTGGGGTGAGAAGTCACAGAACTGCAGAATCCCAGACTCCTTTAGCTTGGCGGCGACCTCCTGAGATCATCTAGTCCAACACCCCCTGCTCAGGCAGGGTTGGCCGGAGCAGGTTGCCCAGGACCGTGTCCTGTCAGAGTTGGAGCATCTCCACAGACAGAGACTCTGCAACCTCTCTGGGCGACCTGTCCCACTGTTTGACAGCCCTCACAGTAAAAAAAAGTGCTTCCTTGTGTTCAGGTGGAATTTCATGTGGTTTAATTTGTGCCCATTGTCTCTTGTCCAGCGAAGAGTCTGGCTGCCTCCGCCTCACTCCCTCCCATCAGGTACTTAAACACACTGATACGGGCTCCCTGAGCCGTCTCTTCTCCAGGCTGAACAGCCCCAGCTCTCTCAGCCCCTCCTCCTATGAAAGATGCTCCAGTCCATTTACGCCTTTGTGGCCCCATCGCTGCACTCCCTCCCTAAGTCACCTCTCGTACTGGGGAGCCCAAAACTGGACTCAGTACTCCATGTGAGGCCTTACCAGTGTTTTCACTCAGCTGGGAAATCAGCCTCCTGCTAGACTGTGGCTTTAAGTACATCCCTCAGCCTCCAGTCACTGTGCTACTCTTCAGCGCTGAAATCCTGCCGCTGCATTTTTTCATAGTGGAAAAATCCCATGGTGAATTTACAAATGCAATTATGAAAAACCACATGCAGCAGTACAATGTTGGAGGCTTGTGTTCAGAAGAATGTGTTCAAAGCTGATTTTTTGTGTCGATACTACCAACACCTGGCTTAAAAGCAGTGACTTCAGCCTGGCTGGCAGGAAGTCATCAGTTTTCTCAGCTGCAGCTGAACTCAATGGGGTTGGTCCTGTAACGAGTGCTGGGATACCCACTGAAAGTCCTGTACTTGGTTCTTCATGGAAGAAGCTCAAAAGCCAGCCATTCCTGTTTGCCATCCCATAATCTACTTCTAAATTACCAGAAAAGAAACTTTACTCTTCTGTTTTGAAGAAGAGTGGTGACATACTTGCCTTAAAATCTGCTTAACAATCTGGTTAACAAGGTTCATGACGATGTAGCACTGGAATCTCACTGCCTGCTCTACTAAGTTTCACTGTGAAGCATTCCTGCATATTTCCTACATTTGCCGCCTGGAAGGAGAACTTCTGTTGGCTACAGAAGTTTTTGTAGATACGACTGTACAAAAATCCCTGCATGTGCTTTTAGAAACCCTTTCATATAACTGAAGATGTGGGGAGATTCTAGTGACCTTCAAGTCTGTTGCACAAAGACCACCTTTAGGCTGGGAGGATTCTACTAGAGCCTCTTACAGGCACAGAGTTGTTCTTAAAAGACTGCTCATGTCTTTCAGCTCAGATTATTAAAGCTTGAAGCTGACATAACAACAGTAAGGAGGCAGAGAATGAGCTGTCCTGCAACAGTGCCTGCTCATCTCCATCAGAGTTCATCAACAGCTTGCAGTTATTCCTGTTTAACTGCTTTTTTCATTAATTACTCCACTGATGACAGGAAAGCCACCTTCACTTTGCCTGTCTTCCCGATTCTGGCTTGACACCTGCTGTTGAGACGCCAGAGCTCGCTTCCGAGACACTTCTTACAAAGTAATTGCATGGCTCTCTACTTTGTTTGAGTTTGTCATGAAAACAAAAGGGTGGCATTCACAGAGGTCAACGTGCTGCAAGAAATGGAAGGAAACAAGCAGCTGGTTTTGTTTAATTTTTGTAGAGTTGCACTGATCATGTATACAGGTAACTGAAAACCCCCACACCTCAGCCTCTTCCTAGCCTTGGGCAGCCCTGGAAGTGGTAAGCTTTTCAACAATATTCTTTGGCAGAACCTTTCTCTTGCATAAGATACAGTGGATTACAGCTCTTAAAATACAAACTGAAACTTGAAAGCGGACTTTAGTTCAGGCAACTCACACCGAGTGGATTTTTTTTGCTCATCATGCTTGGGAGCATGCTCCCAGAAGCCAGAATGTTAAACACTTTTACACAGTGGAGCACACATTTGTGTAAGTTTGTGGGAGGTTGCAGCAGAGGAAAAGCCATCATCTCTTTGAAGAAACTGGCACAACATTAAGTTCCTGGTTACTTCTGATAGACCTCTCTGCTTCTGATACACTTTGAGACAGAGCTGTTTGTTTGTGGTTTTGGCCTAAGTGGCATACAGCATACACCCAGCAGTAGCATGGGAGGGATAATCGACAAGCCAAAGGCAGCATAGCTACTATTTAAAATATGTGTATATATAGGAGGGAGGAGGAAAGCAGTAGGGTAAGAGGCCAGAATTAGAAGCTGGCTGGAGCTAGAGGCTGATGGGTAAAGCAAATTACTGTGTTCTTGCTGGTTATGGCCAGCATTTTGACCTGCTTGAGGAGGAAAGAAAGGGAAAGCCAGATGCAAGAGAGGATAATCTTCATCCCCAGAAGAAAGATAGAACAATAATCAGGGCTGCAAATTTAGCACAATAATTAAAAATTGCTCTTTCTGCTCACTGACTGTGTTTTCAGAGGGAGGGGCAAGTAGCAATTGGGCCAGCAGCCTGGACATCCAGCTTCGGCTGTTTGTGGGGGTTCTGTGCATCAGTTCTTGGCTAGCAATAAATCATTACCCAGTCTACTTCTTGCACAGCTGATAACAAGTCATGACGTAAATGGCTTATCATGTGCCAAAGTCTCTCTGTAACCCTGCCCTCTGTTACCAGCAGATAGCCTACACTCACAGGGGTCAGTATCCTTTTGCTTTCTCTGGTCTAGTATAGCACAGCATCCTGCTTGCGACCCTACTTTATTCCTCAAGAGGAATAAAAAATGGAAAACTCCAGCCTCAACAACATTTCAAACCATCACCTTTTCCAAAGGGAAGTGATACAGGATTTCAGCAGAGCTTCAGGTTGAAATTCAATAGCAGACACATCAGAGGGCTTGAACAAAATGCTGGGTGGCCAGCTGGCTTCCCAACTACGAAGATGCAAGTTGACAACTGAGCACACTCCACATGCTGACAGGCAAGCATCAAACTGTTCTCCACCAGACGATCAGACAGGTAGCCAAGATACTTGGACGTCCATGCACCAGTGTGATGCACATATGTAAGCAACTGCAAGAATTTTTTGGGGAATGTACCACAACAGTTGCTCATTTAGTGCTTAAATAATTGTGTCCACACAACACTACTTTACATATGTTCTCTCGCTAAACAAGCCCCAAGAACGTGCTTTAGATACTCCAAGTCTGATTAACTTCCATAAATCAAGAACGTACTTTAGATACTCCAAGTCTGATTAACTTCCATAAATCCTTCAAAAAAACCACAGTATTGCTACTTAAAACACTGACAGAGAGGACATTAATCTTCCTCATTAAGAGTGCAAAGTGGGCTGTTTATCAATGGTTAAGCAGTGATTTCACAGAAGGACAGTATCAGACACTGCTTACTTAAAAGGTATTGCATGGCAGCCAGCAGTTGTAATAGGGGAAAACAGGCACTGATGTGGGTTGATTAGGAGGGGTGACGCATTGCAGCTGGGTTGTTCGTTAGAACAGTGTTGTCTTCTACTGGACAGGCGTGGTGACATAGTTAGGAGCAGCAGCTATGCCTAGAATTGTACACATGACTTAAGACGGCATGCAAGTCATCCTTTAACCGCTTCCCAAGCTAAGCTTATTATAACAGACATAATCATTTTCCTTCCAAGACTGAAGCAGTAACCTGAACAATATTCTATCCCAAGTATTTAAGCTACAAACCTTCAATTTAGGGGCAAAGCAATGAGGTAATGTATAGAGTTGCAAAGTGAAACTATATTGTAGTCTGCTAGTTGGGAGCAGTTCAAAGGAAGGACAGTCCTTTGTTGCTAATGTGTTACCTATCAAGGGTATTCACAAGTTCCCCACGCTAAGCAGATCCTACCCAAAGCATTGTGCATGCTCCAGAGAAGAGTTCTGAACTATAAATGGCAAAACTCTCAGTGCAAAATACAGAAGTCACTGTAGAAACAAGAGCTGGCTGAGAGGCTCTGTAGGGCACCCTAATCTCTAAATTAAGGGATGAATGCAGCAGATTTAGAACGCCGTGGCTGAGAGGCCACCACATCCAGCTCACCCAGAACTGGAATTTCTGTAGCTGTGGTTACCTCCATACTGTCAGCCAAGACAGTCTGGCACACGAGGAGAGTTTTATGCACTCATTGGAAGCGTAGAAGTGGGGTATGACTTCTCCACATTAAAGAGCATCCCGTGCTCAAGGGGAGTTACTACACTACTCTACAAAGAGACTTAAATATTTTAAAATATTTGAGTATTTAAGTCTATTTACACTATTGCTGAAGAGGCTAACACATCCCTGCGTTGTACAGACCACCATGGAATGTTGCCCACAAAAAGGCATTGACCTGAACAGCCTGCCCTTGCTACTGTTCCTTCACACTCCCCAGGGATAAGAGGTGCTTGTCTCATTGAGCAACCTTCAGCAGGATGTCACATCTCCAAAGCATATTTCCCACTGCAGAAGGCTGAAAAGATTTGTGCAGTTTTTCCAATTTCAGATAACAAAATTCACCAGTGTATCTACATTGAACTAGATTACCGATTAATTTACAAAAGCAGACATCTACAGCACACAATCAAGTAACAAAATACAGAGGTTTATTGACAATTGCATGATTTATCATTTGATTTCCATCCCCTTCTGTCCCAGAGAACTGTTCTTATCAATCTTACTTGATGAGTTGAAAGCATGATTTAGATTCCAAAGAAAGAAATGCAAGAAAATGAACACAGTTTAACTAATTTAAGGCCTAGCTGGAAGTTGCTGTTTAAAAGACAGGCACTGTAGCCAATGCACATCAGGTACTAAAAGATGCCAAGTCTAAGCTCAGTATTACAGACAGCGTAATTACACCAGACCCTTCAATGCAGAAAGCAGCCTCTGGTTGACTTTTCCACATGGCAGCCTCTTAAAACCCTGTCAGGTACTGGAACAAGGAATTGAAAGAGATAGGTGTGTCTGAGACTCAGCCAGAGGCTAGACACCACAGACTCAAGAATAGCTACTAGGAAATACATGTTTGGAAGTAACATAGGTCCATTACAAGGTTGCAGTTAGAATCACTGTCTTGTTTTCCTAGGGGGCCAAATAACAGGGAGCTCCAAATCTATCTGAAAGGTACAAAGGCATTGAAATCCCTACTTTTCAAGGCTATTTCTACCCTTAGCACTGCCCCATATATTTCACTTTCACTATTCGAAAAGGCAACTACGTCTTCATGCAGTCATCCACCACTTCTGACATCAACGGAACTGAGCAGTCTAGAAGCACTATAATCACAGAGTGTTTTAGCACCTGGCCCAGAGYGAGTCCCCTCTAAATAGTACCGGTTCCCAGGGAACCTGAGCTAGAACAGCAGTGGATATACGTAGATAAGGCCACTTGTTCTTTGGTGTACCTGAACGACTCCTGTTTCGATATGTCAAATTTAAAAAGTAACTATTAAATACATTGAACAGTAAGCACCTAATGTTAACATTCATATATCAAAGCTCTGGATACTATCAGAAAGTCCATTCAGAGAACAAATGATGGGAGCTACCCTCCCCAACAAATGTTTGTGCAAAACATGCACATCTTCCAAACATGATTTAAGATAGCCAGCACAACCAAAAGGTTTGTATTGCTAAAGTCTTTGTTTCTCCAACTAGGACAGTCTACAGCATGTCTCAAAACAACTACAACTGTGGTTTGGGGAGAATCCACGTAGTTCTCCCAACTTTATCAACAAAAATCTGAGGCAGTCAAAGGCAAACGTAAGGCTGACCAAAGACAAGATAATTCACTAACAGAGTCAGCACAGGCAAACAGAGAAAAAAAATGCACTGTGGTGAAGACAGTAGAACAGTCCTCGTTTCCGCAGGGTACAAAGTAAAAACCTTTGCAGAAGCTAAGGCATTTCTAAAGCTAGCTGGCTGGACACCTCAGTATATTCTCCACAGTAATGGTACACTTTAAGTTGCTTCTGTTCAGGGAGTACCATAAAGCTATTGTTTGCACCCATGTCTTTACCAGAAAATGTGCAAGCATGCAACCAGGATACTTTAAATAAAAGTCTTCTAGAAGCACCTACATGAAACAGTATGTTGGACTGATTATTATCACTTGTCAAGAGCTAGTTGTAGTAATCAGCAGATTACTGAAGGCATCAGAAAGGCCTGAATACTCTGGGGAGGGGAAGACCACGGTATTTATTAACATATGATGGTTTGTGAGCATAAAAGAAACTTTCGGCTTGTTTTGTCCTTCTATCAGCAATCATGTGCTGCAAAGCAAGAAAGGAGAAAGAGAACCAAAGACTGAAGACACTCAAAACCACGGTAGCACTACTTGTTCCAGTGGAACATATTTACATTAAAGTGACTGCAAGTCAACTCACACTGTGAAGCTGCATCCTATTGCCTAGAAGAAAGCACAGCCTACCTGCCGTGCTTCAGAATCCTTCAGGTGTGACCTCCAGGTCCCTACCCATTCACAATGTTTTACGCGTTGACTGTATGGATAAGCCTGACTCCACAAGAGTGTCCTGCACCACTAGCTAGCTAAGAACCTAACAGCCTGATGAACTCACCACAAAATAGCACTGATCTTTCACAAAGTTACACTAATGTCCCCCTCTGCCACCCACCCAGGCAGGCCAATACTCACATCTTCCACAGGGCACCCTTTCCCTCCCCAGCCCTTCCTCCCCAAATCATCAGGGTATCCTTCCTACACACTTTAGCACAACCCTCATCCATCTGCCTAAGAATCTATCCACAAACAATAGTCTATAAACTGACCTCGCAACCACAGACAAAGAGTTTCTGTGCAGACTCCGTTAGTGAAAGTGAACAGATGACCCTAATAGAAGGCAATGCTGGATTTCCCCCCTGGCGGATTGAGGACTTTGTTGTGTGAACGTGGCCTTGGCCCTAATCGGGGCTCATGATTGTCTATCTTGGGTTCTGGCTCCTTGCATCGCTCCTCTTTGCCCAGATCTTTTTTCTCGCCTCCGTCTTCCAGCTGTGGTTTGGTATTTTCTGTAGCTGAGTAAAAAGAAAAGGGATTAGATCAACTTGCTATTCTGTAGTGCACAAAGTGCCTCATCTTCTGTCAGCTGCATTATTTCCCACGTCTCCCATCCACAGCACAATAAGGTTTCTCTCTATCTGTTCATCTTTCCTGAAGGAAACAGGTGCTGAGGAAGAACTTAACTTTTTGCAACAATTCCTCTCTTCCTTTAGCAATCTTTCTAACAAAGATACGTAGGCTAAGCAATATACCTTCAGAATTATTTTGGCAGTTTCAGGCAATTAAGAGATGCAACATATCAATGAGTCCTTTCATACTGTGCTTGAAAGCAGCGCTCCCATCCTTCTTTAACAATAACTAGCTGAGCAATAATACATTTTGCAAGTCAGCTATTTGTTACTTACAGCTACAGAAGGCCAAGATTATACACTTGAAGGAGATGGTCAGGGAGGAAGAAGCAATCTGATAGGATGTTTTTCTATATATACAGATTCCATATATATCTATATATACACACATGGTATCAAGCGAAGTATACACACACACAGAGTATCAAAATCTATGCCTGTGGAGTTCTCCTCAATAAGAGGAAGAGAAGCATTTCCCTGAAGTCAAGTGATTAAATTTCTGACTAACAGAAGGAAAACTTCTCAGTTGTATTATCCTAAACACCAGCCTCAGTCTTATATTTTTAAGAGGAGGCATAAGAAACTGTTCCTCAGAGCTTATCTTCTCAAAGAGAAGAAGAGGAAGGAATTTCTCTTGCTGACCTTCTAGCTTTTTTGGTGTTTCATCTTCTTTCAAGACAATATGGTCCTGCAAAGAAACCAAAAACTACCTTAGTATATCATTGTTCTCAAACAGTAACTCTGTCACAAAATCCTTCAGAGAGTTTTGCTTTGTTTCTGATGTATGTTTATATGTTTATCATGGTAAAAGCCAACAGCTGCAGACACTGTGTGCACCCCTGCATCCCCTTCACCGCTACATAATCCCAAAAGCAGTGGTAGAAGGCAACTCCTATGTTATGTCAAGGTGCACATCTCAGACAATTCATTGAAACACAGATGAAGACGCTACATTAGTTCATTAGACGTTTAAAACTTTGTCTGTGATGAACAGTTCAGTCCAAAGGTCTGGAATTACCATTCTTATCAAGCACCCACTACCACCCAGGAGAAGCTGGTGTTCACAACTAGAACACAAGCAGCCCTTGAGCACCCTATTTATATTCAGCAATTACTGTCTTCAGTGAGCATCCATAGTGACCCCAACAGTCAGGTAATTAACAAAATCTTTTAAGACCATTTCCCCAACAATCCCAACTGATTGTCAGAAATACACAGCAATACTTCAGAAAAGCTTGCATGTTTTCCCACCCATGAAATTCAACTTGCAGTAATTTTTGCAAATACGGTATCTCCTTTCCATCCCAGTATTTCCCACAATTCCAGTGCTCTAATTAAAGACATAGGAATTTCTGAAGTGTTGTCTTCCATTTAGTCAGGAATTCATAGGAATTAATATGTTACATTTTTAAAAAAGCAACTACAAAGAATCAGATACCAGCCTGATAAAAGGGTACAGAGGAACAAAACAAAACCCCTTCCTACACCAACAGCACTACTCCTGACAAAACCTAGCTCCCAGTCTTTTTTTTCCTCTCCTCTTTTCTTATGACCCAAATCCCCCAAAATACACTCCAGAGTCTGCATTAAAAGTTAGGCAAACCCACACTATCAGCACCTTCAAATTTAAGGGGAAAAAGGAGAAAAAGGTTAAATTGGAGTAATCTTTTCTTCCTAAGGTTCCAGGAAAAATGCTACTACATTTTCAGCATGAAGACAGTGAGCTGTGTTTCATGGGATGTTAAGTTTCCATGCTGACATATCAAAAACATTGCCAACATAGTAGCTACTCACTTAATAGCATCTACTTAGAGTAAGGCAGCAGGTTGCAAATCTGAATACAGAGCATTTAAATACAGAAATAAAGTAATTGGCAATGTAGCCTCATGTTTTCCAAAACCAGCTTTGGTCATAACTACAAGCCTCTCCAACTATTACACATCCCAGCTTTAAGATCAAAGAATAACAACTGATACAGCAAGACACACTTTTTGTCTGACATCACAAAATGAAGTTCATGCTGGACCTGACACTCAAAGCTGATCTTGAGTTAGCTTTTTCACTGTTGATCAGTTAAGCTTAATCTCCTGCTAAAGTGCTTTCATGTTAAATGTAGATAGATATATTTAAGAGAGGTGAAGGGCACAGCCAGGCCACATGAAGATTTATGATTGTAGCTCACTGGTGTTCATCAACTTTCCAGAATTGGTATCAAGATCACCTCGGCCACATTGCAGAATAGAGAGAGGTATCTTCTCCCCACCTAGCTTAAATGCCTCTTGGGTGTGTGCCAAGAGCTCCAGCTGTACCTCACTTACAAGGAAAACCACAGGCTTTGGAAGCATTTTTTTCTCTTTTCTTTTCTTTTTTTTTTTTTTTAAACACACATCCGCAGTCTAATTAATAGTTTTACTGCAAACTACAGAGCATGCTGAGATCTGATATACCAAAGATAACAAGCTATCAGAAAGAGACTTTGGTAATAACTGTCTAATTTGAAGTTACCCTATGCATAATTCAGGTCTGTCATCTTAAAAAGAATACAGGCATTGCATTGCAACAAGACTGTAAGACAACTTGCTGAGCTGCTAGCTTCTTGGTTTGACAGCGAAAGAAGTACAAATACCTTAGGCTTGTTTGGGTGTGCTCGCACAACACTGGTAGATATAGGAGACCCAAAGATATCACTTGTCTTCCCACCAGGTGGATTCATGCGTGGACGAGGCTGAGCAGAACTAGAATCCTCAAAAATACCACTTTCTTTTCCCCCTGCAAGGCAGTTGTTAGATTTTTTTTTTTTCCCTAGATGACTTAGTTTTACCACTATATTAAAAAAAAAAAWATATATATATATAAGAATTCAAAGACTTCTAGAACCCGACTGCCTAGAAACTTACTTTTGCTTGCCTGAAGATACTAGTTGAAATCCTTTGTAACAAGAATTCACTAGAGGATCTTGGATTCACAGCTGTACTCACTGCAGCTAACTGATGACACAGCTCTAGAATAGAAGCAGCTTCCTTTCATCATTTCCAAGACCTCAACTCGGAAAGAATTAGACTTGGATGATGTGCTAAAAAGTCTGTGAACATGTAGATCACTGAAATATTCATATATTCAGAAGTCTGAGTAGATTTATTGTTCAAGCCCACTCAATTTATAAAAATGCAACATAAAAAGACAGATAGATCACAGTGTTCCACTTTAGGAATATGAAACTAGCTCTGTGCTGCAATTCAGAGCCCAGTCGTGTTGAAGGAGGTGGCTGCTCTTACCTGGAGGGTTTGTTCTTTTTGGAATGTTTTGAGGTTCTTCTGATCCTCCAAAGATATTGGATGCCATCCGGTGTGGCCTGCTTGAAGAAGAAACTTCTTCCGTACTCCCAAAGAGATTGCTAGAACCTCCTCCAGGGGGCTTCAATACCCTACATGTTGCAGAATGAGAGAAGCAAGAGACAAAAGTTTGTTTGAAACTTACAGCATTCGACATATTTGATGTCCCCTCCCCATTCTCCCTTGTATGTTATGAATATATATTTGAACTTATATTTGAACGTCCATGAAGTACCTACTTTTCAAGAGCTGTTCTAATAAAATATTCTCAAGTTCAGCACAAATATTGCCAGCCTCCTAGTCAGTCAACTTGATCATTATGTTATCTATGATTACTTGGAATGGTCGTAACAGTGCCACCAGAACAAATGGCTATGCTATCTGAGGTGTTCCAGAAGCAACAGGAGATTAATAGAAAACATATGACTCTGGTTAGTATTTTAAAAATAACCATTACAGAATCAGACTTTCTGCTAAACTGCACACACCAACTTTGCATCTGTGATACACTTGAAACCCATCGACTTTTAAATAAAAGCAGACATTTCATAACTACTAAAAAATTTGCTAGTTTCAACCATCAGTTATCATATTAGCTGCTGTAGAGTTTAGAATGGAAAGGTGGAATGCCAAGAAGCCAAATTTTTAGTGGTCAAGATGCAAATCCATTACAATCAAAGCGCTGYACCAGAAGTGCATCAAACAGATCCTCATAAAAATTGGAGGTTACAAGGACTGACTTCTTGAAAACCTACCAAAAGTCATGCTTCTCCTTGAGTATTAAGTCCACAGTTAATACCTATGCCTTGCTCAACAGGCTTAAGGTCTTGTCCTGAAAAGGAGCTGAAGCACTATGTGGTAGTAGAATCAGTGGAATTAATCAGAACATTAACAGAAAAAACATGGGAAAGCAAAGAATACCTAGGTATCAAAAATAATCTTTACAGTTATGTCTACTTGACCAATTACCCACAATCTTAGCAGCTGAGCAAAAGTAGTAGGTGAATTATACCTCTTCTAATCTGAATACTTGATCTGGGACCTAAAGTAACCTTTACTTTTATACAAGTAAAAGTTACAAATTGCAAGATCTTTATCCCACTCTACCTGAACAGAATTCAAATGTCAGTGAATTAATACAGGACATCACCTCCATAGATCTGTGACAGAAGCAAGCCATTTCAGGTTAGATATCTGCCAGGCATAAAAAGAGGTTCCTCTCGGAGCTAAGATCTACTCCAATTTAACTCTAAGATTTAATTTCACAAAAGCAGAAATATGTGGCTGCCTGCCAGAAAATGAGCTTTGTCAGCATTTCAGATCTCAGGATGCAGAAAACAGTTCTATTCTCTTTGGGAGGAAGGAGAAAAAAGTTCCTATTTTTGCCTGGGAGTAGTTTATATAGTCAGAACCAGCCTCAGAGAGACTGTCTTTACTGGCCAATTTCAATATTTTAATCTTAGTACAACTGTGGATTTAATGAACCCCTTTAGCTTGAGAGAGTAACTAGAATTTCAGTAGCCAGGACAACTGTCTTGTCCACCGCAGAGGTAAGATCATATCTGAGCAGAAGGTTTATTTACAATTTAGTGTCCAACAGACTACAGATCCAACTATGCTATAGGCCTTCCACATATCTTAGAAGATCTAAAACTGCTATTAAATCTGACATCATATCGGCAAATTATGTATTTTGATCATTCACAATGGTCCAGAAACCATGAGGCAGTTTAAGCATTTAAACTTGGGAGATGGAAGGAAAAGAAAACAGAACAATCAAAAAAAGACTAAAGGAACATGGGAAGGGGCTCCTGTTAAAAAAGAGGTCTGCTAGTATCCCYCATATAATTTAAGTGATTTCTCACTTTACCCATTCTTTTCAGCTACTTTTTTAACGCATCTAGTCTTTCTTGAGTTCTAAGTACACTAAGTATACTATCAAAGAGATTGAAACAAAGAGAAACATAGTTTATACAGATGGAGTTTCTTACATTATAGACTCACTCCATTTACCATGCTGTTTTCTTAACACATGCCTATAAGCGTAGGAGGGAATAACAAAATAACTACGTTCAGATTTTTTTTGTTTAAGAAAAACAACCAGTGGTAAGAATCAAATTACTTCTCACTCCTGCAACTGGATTTAAGATCCATTGCAGAAAAAAATTCTAGAGAAACCCCATTTTAAGATTAAAGGTCTTGATTATTCAGTTAACAAACTTAACTAAGCACCAAAAGAAATTCAACACCAATTAATCTTATATTTTCCTCCCATTTTCAGCTCAGGATACATACTAAGAAAACCCTACTGTTGCAATGTATAAGTCAGAGGCATCACTTGAGGTGCTTACAAGGCACTTTGAAATCAGCAAACAGGTGACCTTTTCTGCCAGCATCACCCAAAATAATGTCTTGACTCTACATACACAAAATGGATTTGCCTCCTCAATTTCAGAAACTTCTAATTGCTAGGAACCCCCCAAATAATCCATAGACTTTCAAGTGACTGCAACATCAGGTCCATAACATTCTAACTAATGCAAAGTCAGATAACTAAGTCATTCACAGGAATTACCAAAAATAATATTGAAGTACAGCAACAAGGTCTTCCAGCTTATGACAGCAAAGAGGACAGGGTTTTGCACTCCTTCACTTCAGCCAAAAACTGGGGAGAATATGAAGCTATTTTCTTGCTGTGTAGCCTCCAGATCATTGCTGACCTCCTTGTACTCCCGTGTCACTCAGTTCTAGATCTGAGTGGGATGTGCAGGTCTCCCACACCAAATAAGAAAATAAGATTTAGCCTTTGAATCCTACCAAAGGAAAACAGCATGCTAAACTTGATAAGCCAGTGTGAGCTGCTTCAACAAAGTACAAGGAAATTCAACATACACTTTATAGTAATTTTAGTTTACACTTTATAGTAATTTTAATTTATATTGATATTATGCCAGTTTACATAGAGATATTTTTGTGTCTTGTAGCCAGATAAGTTAGATCTTCTTTCTTCCTTGGGGGGTGGGGGGGAAGGGAAAGTGTTATTTTATTCTTTTAAACAGTAATGAAAAAGACACCTTTGTTTTCTAAGCAGTCTAAATCTGTCTCTTCTCCCCCTCCCCTCCAGTAGACTAGAAGTCTGTCAATTCACCTAGAACAGCTAAATTAAGAACCCTACCCTGTAAGTTTAAAAGCCTCTACTAATCGCTTTGTTCTCTTCTGGCAGGCCTGAAGAATTTTAATTAGTTCTTGTGGTTTTTTTCCCTACATTCTAAAACACTTGAATTTGAATGCCCTTTCCTCATTAAACCTTTCAGCCGACTTACAGAAGAGGTGCCAAGACTTATCCACTACTTCAAGACACTGACTATATAAATAAATATTTATTTATTTAATTAGTTCTGCCTCAAAGTTAAACACTGAAGTCCTACCAGTTTTCAGACACTTCTAATAAAGCAGGTAAAATAGGAGAGTTGCATTATATGTAAGAGACCATCACTAAGGTAACTAGCGGTACGCAGGTGTTAAGGTTTGGAACACCAGGCTCTAAAGCAAAGACCAGAAAGTTACTGGGGACACTCCTGCTGTTGGATCAATACAAACCCACGGCTCATTAAATAGCTCACTCTTCTTATAAACAAACAGCAAGCTTTGTTAAGGCAGTTATGCTCTCGATCTGAAAGCTCTGCAATAACACTGATGGGGAGGAGGGGAACATGGGTATTATATTTCCAAGATGGCTACATTTAACATTTTCAGCTCTATACAGTAGTTGTGAAACTGCTCATATACTAGATGAACTGAGGATACATAAAAGCAATGCACCTTTATAGTGTGCACCAACAGCAGAATGATTCAATTCTGTCCTGCTTTGCTTTCAGAGCAACAGCAACTCTTAGCCATGCCAACTCTTTCCTCATTTTATTTTGGAAAATCAACACTTCCTTAAAATTAAAAAGCGTCATTATTGAAGCTTAATAAAATAAAACTAGGCAGTTAATTTGATTCAGCAAACTAGTTGTTCGCTGTATCACTGTACACATTAACTGGATCACTAAAGATACATCTCACTGGACAATTATTTAAGTGGAAGCTTTCATTTAGAATATTTTTAGCATAATTTATTTCTAACAGTAATAACCCTACATTATGATGTTCTCAAAATGCAAAGCATTTGTTTATAATTTCCTTGTACAGATCTTCACATTAGGAAGAGTTATTTTCCCCCACTTCCACAGCTGTTGGTGGTTGCTGCAATGATTTTGAATTAGGCTCAGTTTTAATTAGAGAAACTTTGACACATCAAGAACTGCAAAAGGATTTGCATTATCATCAAATAAAGTTTTATTTAGGGAATGAACAGAATAAGCTCTGGAGAAAGTGTCCTTAAACGAAGTACTTTTTGCTTTTGACAGCACAGGCTGTAATCACCATCTCAGAGACTACTCTATAAAATCCAATAATGTAATATATTGCAGTGCTGCAGTATGCATGCTTGCTATGCATGTTTATATAGTTGTGTGTATCACTATAGTTTGTTCTCAGGCACGATGAAAACACTCTGCCACAATGCCAGAGAACAAGATGTTACAAGACCACCTTTGCTTGCTGTTAACTAAAAAGTTATGATGGTCTGACTCTATCCAGAAACCCAATTTATGAGTTATACATGGTTTCAAAATTACCATGAAAACAGAAGCTTCTCAGAGACTATTACTAAGGGCAGAGCATCCTCAGAAGTCTTTTAAAACCAGGTCATAGCTTAGAGCAACTAGAATAAAAGGCAAACTTAGAGCAGCCTTACACAATTCCGAAACACTTCCTTCCTTCCCCTCCGAGCACATGATTACCTCGCAGATGGATTAATCACTCCAGCTCCAAGTTATTAGGATATATGCCCTCGTCCAAGTATAACAATATATTTCAACTTCATAAGGCAAAACCAAGATAACATCTGCTTATACAGGCGTTTGTGTTGAATTCAAAGCTTCACAGAGCGTCAGCAGGTCCTCCTCCCTCCCCGAGGAGGTACAAACGCGGGGGAAGGAGGGCCTCCACAGCGCTAGGCTTTTCTTCCCGCACGGGAGTCCCCTCAGGACCCAGACCCCCCCCCCACCCAGCTCGGTAACCCCCGGCAGCAGCTCAACCCCGCCCCCGGCGGGCCGGGGCCAGGCGCCCAGGTCCCCCACGGGGACCGGCGYTGCCCGCTCTCTCTCCGCGTACCCCACGTGTGGCCCCGAGCCCTCGGCGGCGCCACCCCCCAGCCCCCGGGGTGGGGGAGAAGTAAACCGAGGCACAGCAAGGTCAGCGGGCAGGCGGCGAGCGCCGCCGCCCCGCGCCGGCCTCCTGCCCCAGCGGCTACCGGAGGGATGGGGCCCGGCGCTCCCGCCCACCGCAGCCGAAAAGGCCCCTTAGTAGGGACCCGCTCCCCTCAGCCGGAGCCCCCCTCTGCCTCCCACCCCTCAGCGCCGCAACGCACCCTCCTCCCGCCCCCTCCGCCTCCCGGCCCTCAGGCGGAGCCCCCGCCCCCAGCGCCGCGCCTCAGCCGGAGCCTGCACCCCTCCCGCCTCTCCCTCACCCCAAACAAAGCCCCGCCGCGGGCTCTGCGGCGCCGCGCGGCTCTCCCCGTGTCTCCCTTCACCCCCGCACCGCCAATCCACCCCTGCTGCGCCACCTGGAGCTGGGCTTGGCCGAGTCGGCCTCGGGGCCCTGGAACATGGTGGCGGACGACGGGCTCGACTCCACAGCCCCGCGCGCGGCGCTCCTCCTCAGCCGCCAGGACCGCAGGTAGCGCCGAGGGACCCGCCCTGCCCTACCGTTGGTTGGCCCAACTGCCCATCACGTCGAGCAGCCTATCGAACGCAGCCCGTCCTCTCGATAGCCCGCCTGTCCGGTGAGCCTCGCAGAGGGAGGGAAGCTTGAAAAGGGCCCGCGTCGTCATTAATCCTGGCCGTCTCCCATTGGTAATACCGCGCGTCCGTCAGAGGGAACGGCAGGGCCATTGGCTGAGAGGAGGAGCGGCGCGAGMGGCGGGAGGGCATTTAAAGGGCCCGGTAGGGCAGTAGCAACCCGGCGGTGAGTGGCCGGCAGAGCGAGCGGCGTCTGCAGCGGGCCTGGGCGTCTTCTCCCTGAGGGGGCGCGGCCCGGTAACCATCCGCAGCCGCCCGCTCCGAGGGCGGGCTCTGGAACAAGAAGTCCCTCGCCCACGGACGACCCCGGCCTGTCGGGCGAAAAACGCCGGTTTTGCCCGCTGCGGGGTGCGCCCCGTGGCAAACGGCCGCGACAGCCCCGGAGGGGTCGGCTCCGGTCCGTGCTTCAGCGGCGCAGCCAGGCCCCTGGGGCCCTTACATGGGCATTTCACCCAAAAACGCCACTGTAAAGCGAAAATCATAAGGAATAGCCTGAGAGACGACTTTATAACCTGCTGACTTCAGCATGGCGTGTTGGGAACCTCTGAAGCTTCACCAGCTTTGTCAGAGGAGTCTCGGGAAGCGCAGCAGGTGGGGAGGCAACACGGATATCGACCCCAGCGTGTAATCTGTCACAAACAATCCATCCGCGGTAACTCACCTTTCCCTGCCCCAGGAAATGGTGCCCACGAAGTGCTCACAGCCCTGCAGGCTGCAGCTGCAGCAGCGTTGGGCAACTGCCACGTGAAAGCCATCGGTTTCCTGCAGAATCCGGGATCGGAGGAGCCGGTTCAGCTCCACTCAAGGAAGCAGCGCTTGCAGGAGATGCTACAGTTACAGTCAAGGAGCCAACACTTCCATGGCCTTTTTAACCAAACATTTTTGATTGATAGTAACATTACAAGTTAAATAAGATCTTCAGCTGAAAATGTTAACGGCTTCACAGCTTTCCATATGCCAAGAAGTAAATTTAAAGGCAGCCATATTTGCTTTTGTCTTGAAGGGTTGAAAAAACCCCAAATGAAAAACCACCACACCAAAAATATGTACTCTAGCTGCAGCATCTTGCTTTGTTTAATTTGTTGCTTTGCTAATCATTCTTTACTTCTGACTCATTCCTTCTGTTTTTACAGTGTTAAGTTTTGGTCATTAAGGGCAGAATTAGATGATCTGTGAGAAAAGTGGTAGGATTTAGTACCAGCTTTGACATAAGGTGAAAAGAATTTAAGGTCTCCCTTAGCTGTGAGCCTTTGTCACAGCATGGTGGTGAGGAGCTGCACAGAAAGAGCTCAAACTTGGTCACACAGTCCAGTTTTCTCAGTACACAGGTGGTAGAGATGAGTCCTCACTCTTTGGATGGACATCAAAGGGTATTACTAACAAAGTTTTTGTTGAGCTTTTTAAAATGTTCATTTCTTATCATCTAGTTTAACAACACTCTTGCACTTTCTCAATGCATAATTAAACTAAAGCTGCCATTGTATATTGCAGAGAGCAAGATCCTGAACGTATACAAAAAGGAATTTAGTTAATGACATAGGTCACAGGATAATTCAGCTTGAAAGGAACCTCAGGTCTAGAGTCTAACCTCCTGCTCAAAGCAGGCTGAGCTAGATCAGACCAGCTTCCTCTGGGCTTTATTCAGTTTTGTGTTGGAAAGCTCGGAAGACAGACAGTGCTCAACTTCTCTGGGCAACCTGTTCCCTTGCCTGACTGTCCTCAAGGTGAAAAAATTTCTGGTAGTGGTTATATAAAACATGATGGCCTGAATACAACCTCTGCATCTAAGTTCCTGCTTATCTGAAGCTGTGACGGAAAAAAAAGCTGGGGAGGGGAAATAAACCCCAAGATACACAATACCCTTTTTATTGTACCCTTTCGCTTGGTGGGGTTTTTTTGTGTGGGGTGTTTTTTTTTTTTTTTCCTTTCTTGTTACTGCTCACCATGGACAAAGACAGGACATTTAGGACAGACAGCCCTCTGGTTCGACCCATTTCTGACACTCACAGTTAGCAGATACTACTGGGAATGGAAGCTGTAAAGCGAAAAAAAAACCCAACCAAAACCTTCTCTCACCATGGTGCAAATGGTAAAATTCTGGGATGAGAGATGTCAATGGAAGTTATGCCACTGATTTCACTGAAACCAGAATTTCACCTTGGAAAGCTTGGCCTTACAAATTTTTAGTGCCCCCTCCCCTGCCCCGGGGCCATTATTATGTAAATAAAGGTTAAATGGAAAAATCTGGTAGGGCATGAATGGCAAGTAACACACTGGACAGAAGTTAGACCAAGTATTAGTATGTATTTATGCACAAGAATAAAAACAGCTTTACAAGTTGAATTGGAAATTTAAACAGAGGAAGTTTAACAGCTTTTGTATATTATATTAAATAACCAAAACACCTTTTTCCAAAACTGGTAAAGAATAAATAATATAATTTACAATATGGTACAAAAAATAATCAGTAAGGACAGGCATTCTGCTTTATACATACACTATATAGGTATATTTATAATCTATAAAACAAATTCACATCTCAAACAAGCCAGAAACCTTAGATGATATGGCTTAACTATTATTAAAAGAAACAGCATTAAATTTTGCTGCCAGAACCATAAGCTCTAAAGCAGTTATCATGTTTCAGTAATTAATGATAACTTATTGCCGTAGTGCTTGCCAAGGTTTCACTTAGTTAACATTTACAAATTGCTGTGAAATTAAGAGATTCAAAGGTTTGAAAAGGTTAAAAAAAAAAGTGCAGTACTTTCCTTATAAATGCATCCGAAGTCTGAGTGTAAAAAACAAAATGCAACTTAATTTCCACGCTGGGATCTGCAGAGTCAGTAAATGAGATGTCTTTATAGATTAGACTGATCCAAGCCATTTAATTAAATTTAGAAATATAAAGAGGGTTGTCAAGAAAAGGCTTAACAATGCCATATTAAAAAAAATTAGTATTCCTATGCTTAGTAGATTTAGTGATAAAGGATAAAATGAATTGTGTGGGTAATCAGGATGCAACACCCAGCAGAAAACCCAGTTAGTGCACACATGCACACACGGGCAAATCTAATTCTTAGGATGTAGTACTGCTTTTCACCCAGACTATGGTGACAACAAATACTGAATTTTCTGCCATTCACCTTGCTGAACTACTCAGAACTTCCTTATTATAGTCACTAAACCAACACAGGGAAAGCCTAGAGCAATTAATACCGGAACTGGAGGTTGTTAGTGTCCATTTGTCCTCTCCAACCACCTTGCAGTGCCCCAAGAAGCTACTAAGCTAACAAAGTCACATTTCCTGCAAAAACAATCCTGCATTTCAGTATAACTTGCTTGAATGTTTGCTTCGGATAGGCTGACATTGTTACACATACAGATTTTGTTACTTCTGTTGGGGAAGCTGAAAAAAATAAAATTGATAAAGTTTTGTGTTTTACAAAAAAATAAATATATATACACACACACAAACAGACATATATGTATGTGTGTGTACATGTATATATATGTGTGTGTGTATACACACCCCCACATCTCTCCTACACCCCYCCCCCCCCCCCATTTTTCGCTTAGCAGTCTTAGGCACAAACTGACCATGACTAGTATTGTAATGCACATCCACCTAAAATCTAGAACTGGTGGAATCAGAGGTGTGTTTAAGTGACCTTTCACATAATAAAGATGACAAATTCTGCATCAACTCAAAACTACCACAACGATCTACGTTATTTTCAAGTTTTTCCCTGGTAAGACATACTTGTCCTGAAAGGGCTTTATTATTAAACTGCAGTTTGCAAAGCATTACATTTCTGAAACCAAATTCTGTTTCATAATGACAACTTTTAAGAGGCTGATGCCAAACACATTTCTAACCACAAAATTCTGAGTGCTGAACTGACCTCTGTCATTTCCAATTTGTCATTACTTGGTGGTCCAAGACTACTTGCAAAGGTTCAGGATATTAACATTTTCTGACCTCATGGCATCACTAAAAATAGCCACTATGCTGACTTCATTCTGCAATTCTGTTATTCCCCTAGGGCAACTGAATGGGCTGAGAAAGGGCAGCTCGACAGCTCCCTGTATCAGCCGGCGGAAAGTCTTCACAGATCTTCATGAAGTGCTCTGCCGTGTAGGTGCAGCAACACTGGCCCTTATTCTAGGCAACCTAGAAGTCAAAACCAGTGTCACATCCACTCCATTACCAGCATGGGTAAAGAAGACAAAATGTTTGTCAAGCTACCTAAATACACTGGAGACCATCAGGCTGGTCTTTCAATATTCAGAAGTTGAAGAATGAGAGTTCAGATTATTTTTTTATACAGTACTTGATCAGAATGTATCAAATCTCCTCATGCATGTCCTGTAATCCACAGCCACAGCTACAGTAGGAGCCCTCTACTTTCGTCCTGCAAGTCCGAAGCGTTTTTGGAGGTACAGCATTTAGGGTAATCAGCATTACTGATTTAAGAAGCCAAAACCAAGAGGAAACAATCTGGGGAAGACCAAACCAAAATACAGCTCAACTTTAAGTGAAACTTAAAAGTTTTAGAGGGAATGACTCTTGAGATTAATGGGTATCCTCTCCATACCAAGGGTGAATGCTCAGAACGATACACTCCTCAGCATTCATTTTTCTGACAGCCTCCAACTTTTTATATTCTAGGTTTACATGATTTCCTGATAATTACATCAGAATTCTCAAACAAGGCTCTGTAAGAATAAGGAAAGAGAAATAATGACAGAAGGACTTAATATCCCACATGACATGCAGTCAGAATAGGACGTTAGCCCACAGGTATGAAATTCTCCATTCTTCTAGTCATGATTGTTTTCTTGCTAGTAATACACGTTTGCCTCCCTGTTGGGAACATCCAATTGTACTAATACTGTTTTTACACACCTGTATGGTTCCTGTGTCAAAGAGGAGAATGTAGCAACCTGATATGTGGGGTCCTGGAATGTCATCCAAATCTCACTGCTTTTTGAGTGAAATTAGGGAAGGTTGCTCTGGGCCACACAAAAGGTACATCAGAAAACTTGTTACCTTTTCTCTTAATGATAGAAAGCATAAGGCAAACTATGTAGCGGTTAAAAAAATAATCTACATAAAGCAGGGTAAAGTGACTGGGAAAACAGCAAATCCAATCAGTGCATTGTGAGCAAGGTTACAAGAAGAAACTCCCAGTCAAATGCCTTGTAAAAGTAGCTAAAGGCAGGTAGAACTACGTCCACCAAGTATAGTGCAAGTTGGGAAAATGAACCCCTGATAATAGCCTAAGAGATGGAGAAGTTTTGTTTATTTATTAATAATAGAAAGTTGAGGTTTATATAGGACTAGCCCCTTGGATAAGTTCAGAGCTACTTAAAATAGCCAAGGGATATCCTCTTACTGGAGAAGCAGACAAGTGCTTAAAAAAGGGGCACAATAAAGGTATTCTCTCTCATGACCGGTAGGAAATGAAATAGGAAAAGTCTCCTGAGTTATAAAGGTAGAATCGATGGACAACCAGCTGTAGAGAAAGTAACTTTATATTCCTTTGAACCCACTGGTATCAGGACCTGGGTCTTTCAAATATTAAAACACTAACATTAAATGCATAGGGATTTAGTAGAGGGAGTACCAGATTCACTAGTGCCTGGGAGTGACTATAATGAAAAACGATGCTCTGAGGTGTACTACAGAGCACCTGGAATTCACAGAACAAGGAGGAAATAAGGAAGGAAGAAGGGATTAAGCTAGGACTTGACATGTCTCCTCTTCATGACACAAAAGAGATCTCAACAACTTTAGCGTCAACACATTATTTGTTTCTATACATTACAATATTCTTTCCTATTTCCTCTCCCAGGTAAATCCTCAGTTTTTGTGAAGAAAGATGGCAATATATACAGGTTTCCAGCAAAGCCAAGACTAATTATGACAAAGCTTTCATAGTGATTCCAGTAAGCTCTTTTGCAGTGTTTCCTGACTTAAACAGCAACCGTTCTCCAGGGAAAGCAAAAAAGCACTCTCCCGCTCATGGGATGAACTGTGCAATATGATGAAGAATCTCAAAGGTGGAGAATATGAGTGCAGTCAGGATGATGATGATTGTGACATGTGATGGGGTTTAAAAATAGAGGAAATTCCCGAAGGATCCATGCAATCTGGGGGTAGGGTGAATCAGAGCTCCCCTACAAAACAAGAAAGCAGGTACATGCCCCTGCTGGAATGGTCAAACAACAAAACATAGCCAAAGAAACAGAACGGTCTATAAARATGAAGCATTGTAGAGTCGCAGCGCCTTTGAAGAGAGTGCAAGAAACTTCAGTTTGACTGATTGATAAAAAGAGTGCCAATTAGGACATGTCAAGATGCAAAATGGTTCCTATATCCACCCCCACCCTTCATCCTCCACAACTTCAATGTGGATCCCAAATCATGGCATTTTGATTACTACGCAAAAAATAATTCACGTAGCGGAGCTTCTGGCAATACCCTTCCCTGCTTGAGCTTCTTGCTTAGGCCATTCCAAAATACAAGTCCAGGACTGTCCCATAAACCTGCCATCTTGTATCACTGATGCAGGGGACACACCATTTCTTGTAATACTATTCCATGTTTTGTTGTTCCCAGTATATTGCACATTCCAGGACTTGCAAGTACTTCTTCAGACCTTTGAACACAATGCTTCTGTTTTAGAAACAAGAGCACAAGACAGGGACAACTGAGCCTCAGCTGCTTCTCTACAACCTGCCCTTGCAGCGCTGGATCATGGCAAGTTCCAACTTTAGCTGAACAGTCTACACCAGCCTGCTGGTCTCATACACTCACTGTGAGAGATCCCCAATGGGGGGACCACCGCCTCCTCCATCAAACAGAATTTCCCTGCGGGTTGGCTCAGGTATTGACAGTTCCTGGGCAAGGTCATTAAAACGAGATATGTAATCTATGCTGTTTTCATTCATCATGCAAGCCAGCTGGGAATCCACCACCTAGAAGAGACATGAGAGAAAAGAAGAGCTACATGTCAGTGGGAATTTCACAGAATCACCAAATTGTTTAGGTTGGAAGGGACATCTTGAGATCACTTTGTCCAACCATCCCGCTCAAGGAGGTCAGCCAGAACAGGTTGCCCTGGACCTTGTCCAGCCAGGTGCTGAATTATCGCCAGGAGTGGAGACTCCACAGCCTCTCTGGGCAACCGGTTTCAGTGTTTGACCACCCTCACATTAAAAATGTTCTCTTTTGTTCAGGTGGAATTTCATGTGTTTCAATTTGTGCCTGCTGCCTCTTGTCCTTAGAAGAGTTTGCCTCCCTCATCTTCATTCCCAGCCTTTTCTCCTATGAAAGATACACTTTATCTCACTTTATCCAAGTTAGAGAATAGCTCTAACTATTAGTCCATGGCTAAATGGAAGCCTCTAAAAAAACCCAAACCTATAGTCTCAATGGGCCTTACCTGCCTATCCTTAATTCAGCGTTAAGGTGCACTAGTAGATGCACTGTACAAAAACTCTATAGATATTACCTCTAATGTAACAACTGCATTTGTAAATAAAACTTGATTCTGCAGGACACTTAATAAAAGGCCTTTCAAAACTCTCCCATCATTAAAGCCATTTTTAAATTATACTTGCTTCCTCTGAAGACTCTCACACAAACCCACACCTGCCACAACAGCTGCTCTGGTGTGCCTAAAATGGTGGCTTACCCCATTTTCTTCTGAAGGCAGTTTCTAAGATCAAGGGCTGCAATGTCACTTCAAATCCACACAAACAAATTACCATATATTCCTTTAATTAACACACACCTTGACAGATTCTCAGCACCTAGTAAGCAGAATCTTTGTATTTATGCCAGGAAGTGGAGCTGTGTGTGGAGTGTGAAGCTGCCAAGGGCACACTGAAACAGCATGAGCTTGCTGCAGCTTCTGGTTACAAGGTCTGTATAGAACCTCCTTACCCAAATCCAAAGGGCAATGGAGGAATGACATTTTCCTTCCATCAAGGCAAGGCCCCACAAAGTTACAGTGTACATGATGTTACACTGAATCAACGACTGTAAACTACAGGATAATTAAGATTGGAAAGGACCTGAAGAGGTCTCTAGTTCAACCTCCTGCTCAAAGCAGGGTCACCTAGGAGGACAGATGAGCTTACTCAGGGCTTTATCCATGTTAGTCATAAAAAGCTCCTAAGACAAGACACTGCACATCATCTCTGGGCAACCTGTTCCCCTGCCTGACTGTTCTCAGGGTGAAAAAGTTTTTCTTTATATGTAGTCAGAACCTTTCTCAATTCAGCTTTTGCCTGTTCCTCCCACCATGCATCACCACTCTGTGAAGGCCTGGCTACATCTTCTTGATGACCTCCTTGCAAGTACTGCCAGGCAGCAGTTAGGTCCCTCCCACCCTCAAGCCTTCTCCAGGTTGAACAAGCCCAGTACCATCAGCCTTTCCTCACAGACAGGTGCTTCAGCCCCCTCATCATCTTGGTGGCCCTCTGCTGAACTTGCTCCAGTTTGTTTGTGTCTTTCCTGTATCGGGTGCTCAAAACTGGTCACATTATTCTAGACATGGTCTCACAGCTGTTGAGTAGAGCAGGATAATCATCACTTTGTTCAATCTACTGGCTATGCTCCTGTTGAAACAGCCCACGACACTGTTGGTCACCTTAGCTGCCACAGAACATCCTGGCTCACGTTCAGCTTGCTGTCTATCAAGATGCCCTGGTACTTCTCAGCAGACCTGTGTCCTAAGCAGTCAGTCTCCAGCCTATATTGCTGTCGGGGTTATTCCTGCCCGAGGGCAGGACTTTGCATATGTCCTTGCTGAATTCCACAATATTCCTGGCAGCTCATTCCTCCAGTCTGTCTCTGTCCCTCTGAAAGGGAGCTCTGTCCTCAAGTGTATCAAAGCCTTAATAACTGCTGGTCTTCACTCTACCCCTTCAAAAGATTTCAAAACAGAAGGATAATTCTACCAACAGAGAAAATAACTCAGCAGCATAGGACCTTCTGCCATTCTCTCAGGTAACTTAGTATTAGCCATTTCCTGCTTCTTCCTTCTGGACCTATTTATTTTTCCTACCAGTCCTCCAACTGTACTGTAGCTGCATCAGTATTAACCTTTCTCTCATCTTTACTACCTTAAATTCCTGCTTTACAGAGCAGGACACACAAAACAGAAGGATTACAACTCTCTCTGTCAAAACAAAGATACATCCAACAAGGTAAACATGACCTCCCCCAGCAAAAAGAACCTGGGCCGAAGGTGCTCACAAAAGCTTCTTGCACCAGTTCTGGTGCAGTATACACTCAAGTCATTTGACATCTTTCCGTTAAGACTATAACCCTGTTTTACTAAGGTAAAGTGCAGATGTCAAAGCAACTTTGCCTTAAGTATCTCAGGAAGGTATGGTGGACAATATACAATAACACTGCACTAAAAAAGGAAGCAGCTGAATGTAATTTGATGACATACCTCTGCTACATCTGCCAGAGACCGCGACACAAAAGAGTCCCGTGAGTTTCCATCCAGAAGGCTGGGTCCCAGTAAGGAGGTGCCACTGGCAGTCCCAACAGGAGTTGGCAACATTTTTCGTCCCTTCTCGGGGGAGATGAAACTTGCTAGAAGGAACAGGCACATCAGTAAGTCACTGCACTGAATGTTTGCAATTGGGAGGATAAAGAGAAGGATAAGGAAATCTAAAATGGAGGACAGGTATCTATTCCTTCTGTTGCTTAAAATTATGTGTTACCAGCATGAACAGCATCAGCATACCGCTAACAGTACAGAGACTCATTAACTGGCCCCATTAAATGTTAATTAAAAAAAAACACCAACCAAACCCYAAACAAACCCAGTGATCTCATGTCTTTGAGATTATGCTCACCAAGCACAGAACGAAGCCTATTTTTCCAACAGCAGAGCCAAAGGCATCTTTTCATTTTGGCAGAACAGCCAAAATGTCTCAACCTAACTGATGAGTCAGGCTCCAAACAGACTACAAAGGACTGCCAAGGAATTATTTGTCCCAAGGTATGGGCCCCAATCTAGCAACAAGATCTTTTCAGGAACAGACTTGTAAAGGGAAAGAAAACATATTCAAGGCAACACTGTTGAAATGAAAGCAAGTAGTAAGGGAGGAATTCTACAAATGTCCTACTGGGTTTACGATTTTCAAAAGGATTCACTTCTAATAAACAGTGTGGGGTTTTTTTTGTTTTGTTTTGTTTTTTTATTAAAGGAAAGAGCTTTTTTGTTTCAGTTCTCTGCATACTGATACTTACAAAACAAGCTGCTGAGAGACGAGTCTGTGGAGTCATTGGGGTACCACTGGGGATCATGGCTGGGAGAAGCAATCCAGTTCTGTTGAGGACTACTGGACGGGGACGGAAGACTCTTGGAGCTGTCACTGCCATTCAGCTTTGCAGGAGAGAGAGAAACACCTTCACCTGTAAGCCAATGTCAGGAATCACTGATTCAGTCATGCGGTAAAGTTACAGGACACTGCACCAATTTATACCCTTTCTGAGGTGGGGGGGGGCGGAAGACCCAACAACAAAAAAACCCACCTATATATGCTAGAAAATAAATGCTAGGCACATAAATTTATTTCCAACAGTTATTAAAAAAAAAATAACCGAGAACTGCTTCCTGGAAAAGTTTCTGCTGACATGTAAGATGACAGGGATTTATTTTTTTTTAAGTTAACAGGAAGACTTTAGCTAAGCTCAGACTTACTGTATTGACCAGAGCTGATAGCTATTTCAATGATAGAATCACTGATTTGAGTAGCAGGTTCTCCTTGAGAAAGCACATCTTCAGGTGGTCCAGGCAGAGAAATATCCAAGAGAGCAGAAACATTGGGAGGAGAAAGCCGGGTACTGGAGGCCTCTGATGAGGGAAGTGGAGGGGTGGAAATACCATTTTGGAGGGGAGTCTTGGACAGTTCTGACAGAGAAAGGACTGATGTGCCCTGTTACAAGAAGCAGAATTAATTGTTCATAAATTTATGAAGGACTTGGAAATCTGTCTGAAAAGCAACAGCTTAGCTCCTAAGCATCAGATGAAAATCAGACTTTAAGAAAAAAAAAAAAAAGAAAAAAAAAGAGGACTAATAATCCAGCAGGTAATATTCCTAAAATTTTAGGAATATATTATTTATATAATAAATTTATATTATTTTCAAAAAAATATCTGTAAGCATAAACAAATATGCTTCAGCCCATATCCTGCCAAATAATCTGAAAAAAAATATGGGTCTGTATCATTCCAAAGAATATTTAATACAGCCTACGTAATAGAAACAAGCATAACAATAAAATTAACATGATTTTGATGAACCTACAAGACAGTTCTTAAGAAGTAAGTATTAATTTGCCTTTGTATAGGCAAAAAACCTCGAACTGCTTGAAGAGCATATAAATATTTTAAACTGCTAACTCACTCCTCTCTACAGCCACACTTACCAAAACTCAATTGATCGTTTTTAAGGAGTCTCGTTATTAGTACCTCATCATAGAACTGTTTGTGATTTTTTTCTGATGTAGTATATACAAAGCTGTCCTGAGAGGAAGAACCAGAACCTAAGGCCCCATTACCACAAACAAATGCCTAGTAGGTTCATGTCCTAGCACCTGTGTTATAAAAAAAAAAAAATATCTTCCTCTCCTTTATACTCTCTAATCAAATTAATTTGACCTTTTTCGCATGTACTTGTCACAGGAAGTGTGGAAAGTGCTTCCACTGAAAAGAAAAGCCTGTATTCTGAGGCTTAAGTATCCAACACAAGGTCCTGGATTCCACTGGAGAAGGAAGTTGGGGATAGGATGACAACACTCTTACAACTTAGGTGCTACCACAATTACTTTTTAAGTATCTGTATCTTATTGGATCCAGCATAAAGAAAAGTGATTCTCTGAAGAGGATGCTCGCATTACAATCGCGCTTTTAATCTTAATATTCTTTCTTCAGCAACATACAGGCAGCAGGACTGCCAAYTGCTGAAATCTTTCTTTGTGATGTCTAAAATATACATGTACGATATAGCAGAGCAACTACAAACTCCTCCACTGTATCAGGAAATACATAAAACCTGTTTGTTCTTCAGAGGTCAGAGATTGTCAGCTTTGCTTTGCTTTTTTAGAGAATGGCACCCACGTAAATTTAAGCAGCTTTCCTGAACTTCTTTCTTTAAATTTCTTCAGATGCGGAGATTTCAACTCCCACAAAATGGTACCAATGGTGTACGATTACCTGGGAACAAGGGGTTTTAACTAGTAATACCAGTGGTGTTTTCAGAACATTACCCATTTCATACAACTGTTCTTTCAACACATACTCTACCTGGAAACCATCAGGAACCGCCTCCTGCTCATGCCGCGCTGGTAGGCTGATGAACGGAACCCGACACCCAGGGCCAGAGCCCTAGAAGCACAACAGAAGTCACGTGAGTGACAAACATTTACATGAGATGCTGCAAATATAGCTGGGGGGGAAAGACAAGTGCCCATCACCGTTTATGCATGCTCTTTTCACATATCATGCCTTTCAAAATCGTCCATCAACTCCCCGAGAAAATGACATGGACTAACACTATCTGGGTCTCAATGAAAGAATCAGCAAGGAGAAATTGCGGTTTCCATTCCAAATACATCCCTAAAAGTCCATGTTTTGCCCCAAATTCCCTGCTGAATTATTGTCTACTGAAATGCTACTGTTTCTTTTCAGGCCCAGATTTCTGGATAACCAACTTAAACAGTCTCACAGCTGAAAGCTATTCTGTAAGATGGAAATCTGTTCAATGTGATGATGATTTGATCCCTCAACCCTGAAATACAGACTATACAACACAGATTGGGTTTGCCACGATAAAAGTGTCTAACGGCAAGCTTCAGGAGAAAGCTCATTGAAAAGTCATTAATAATACAGCTTTTTTACACAATGAAAGAGCAAGACACTTAACTACTTTAAAAAGCATGCTCAGGAGACACTGACCTCTACAGTGGTGATGGAGCCTCCATTCTGATGTGCTACTGCTGACTCCTGCCCTGTTACCACCGTGGTCACTCCGTCTGGTGACAATGGAGATACACCTGACAAACCATCTGCATCCAAGACAGGCACAGGGCTACCAGGGATAATACCAGCACTTTTAGCTGCCAAGTCGATAGCACCTTTTGTGAAACAAAAAAGCAAAAAACACATTACAAGCCTTTTCTTCAGGCAATTACTTTGTTGTGACTCATCTAAAAGACGATTTGTTAAAAACTGCACAGACTCAAAACTTAACACATGCAAAAAGCAAAAATGGTAATTATCTGACCAGCTGTATCAGTTCTTCCTCTTCGTCAAGTATGACATTTCTTTCAGCTAAAATGTTTGATTTTTCTGCCCTGTTCCAGTATGTTATCAGGTATCTCAAAACAGTTTAGAGAAACATCCCAGTTCTCCCCCCCTGCCCTTTCCTTCTATATTTTTTCTTTTTTTTGTCCTACAAATTGTTAAGTATTCGGTTATGCAGTTTCTAGAAGTTTCCTATGGTTTACTAGAGGAGCTACAAAAACAACATAGCCTTATTTTGTTATCTTGCCTCTAGCAGCTGTTTAGACTCAATAGAAAAAACTTATGTTGTTGCAGGGTCCACTTAAAACATCTGAATGTCTTCCCATCACCGAGAATCCTCTAAGTAAAACACAGAGGCAGGCATTGTTTTCACTTCACTAATCATTCTAATTATGGGACCCATCCTTTTGTGGCAAGACAGTATTTGCTTGGGGTACACTGGCATGTTTTTTTCTTGCAGAATTCATAATCCATTGTTAGTAGATAAGCTCTTTATGAGTTTCTTTCAAATATGTCACAACCCCTTTTCAAAGTGGCCTTACAACAAAACATCACAAAAGTGCTCAACTTTGGTTACAAATTCTAACCCCTTGCTTTGCCTGCAGGGCAGACACAGCGAAGGAACCTAGTTCAGACTGTCCCACCACTGACTGCTCCCTTTCTGCAGTCACACAAAGCTACAGAAAGTAAGATATCATTAACACAGCTGTTTTCTTTAACTTCCAAAGGTACTAATGATTTTACCTAGGAAATAGAAACCAACAATGTAACATCATACAGATCACAGCAGACCATGACTCTCATTCTGTTTAAGAAATTACTTACTAGACAGATGGTTGGTAGCCTGTGTTGGAAGAACTTTGGGCACAATTGGACGAGAAACAGCAGCTTTAGTCAGTGAGGACTGGATTGGCCGAAATGAACCTCTCCCTAGGGTGAAGGATTAAACACCTCTCAAGCAAATGAAATCTAACATCTTTAAAGCAGAGCCCAACACAGATCAATGGAAGCAAACAAATCCCAAGCAGTAGTGAGCTCTGGGAATGCAAGTAGTGGAGACGATGAAACAGACTTGAAATAGTAATGCAAGCTAACCAGTGCCTTATCCCAAAAATGCAACAGCAAGTGTTGCTGTGTTTTTGAAGCTGTCTCATGTTTAAGATTTAAGCCGAGATCGGGGATCACCTGTACTACCATTGTACTCAAGAGTGTATCAGCAGAAAAGGAGAAGTGGGCAGTATATTGATTATCCTGTATGAAATTTAAACAGTACCCCACGTACTAGGAAAAGTCCATTATAAAACCTAGACAAATGATAACACCCTACAGAAAAAAAAAATTCTTATCTAAGTAATTTATTCCAAAAAATTGTCTCCTTGTAGAGAACTCCTTACCCTTCCCTGCTTTCAATAGTGGGAAATGGAAGAAAACAATTTCTATCACAACCATGACTTGCTTAACAGTGATCCAGGAGAACAATCCCATCATGCTGTAGGAAGTGACTCAAGCAACTGGTAAATGACACTGTGGTTTTGAAAGGATATTCTCCTCTTTTTAGAAATTATTCCTTTATGCAGTTTTAAGGGACACTTTCCAGTCCATCTCATGGCAGCATAAAAGTGATAGAAGATATACAGACTAACCTGTAATGGATGAGTTGGATAAGATAGAAAAGGAACAGACATGCTGGGATGGATTTCCAGATGGCCTGGGGAGCAGCGTTCTCTACATGAGAGAAACAACAATAAGCCAGAACATATTTAAACAAGAACAGAGGGTAAAGCTCATCTTCTAAGGCACGGAAGCTCATGCTACCTTCCAGAATAAGCACAGTATTTACATGGCATGACTATCATATAACAGACACAGCAATAAGGTCTGTGTAATCTTGAGAAAGAAGCTACAGATAGGAATCATGGGTTTTCTCTGTAAACTACTATAAGAGAAAAATTCCACATGGACAATTCTCAGAGAAATGCTGATTAGAACTATACTGCCTTCTGATTATACTTGCAGTAATTTTCAAATCTCCCACAGAATTACAGCAGTGATCTTAAGGATGGGATCTAGTCTGTGTGCAAACTCACCTTCCATTACAATTAAACAAGTGTGAATTAATGAGGCAGCTGTGTGTACTTTGGAGCCCTTCAAACAAATGGAATTGCATAGACCAGAATATCTCAGTACCAAAAGAGTATGCATGTAATTTCTAGGTCTCCTTCTCTTATACAGAGCAGAAGAGACAAAAGGGTATATTGACATTTGGTAACTTTGTTTTCCCCAAACAAGTTTCCATTATTTTGGTTTTAGATTTCTTGTGTGTTTTCCACCTGTGGTTTCACAGTGGCATGTGCCTTTTTGCTGGGTTATGAGAGTAATCTAAGGGAGGTTAATGCCTGCCTACCACCAAAGTTCCATGACAACAGGCTATCTGTTCCATACAACTCCTTGCAAGTCCAATTTTTTTTTTCCAGAAATCATTGTTCTTTCAAATTATGTTGTCTTTTATTTCACTACAGAGGTTTATACCTACCCCAGTTTAACAGCCATTAGTGAGTAGGAAGCAGGAAAAAATATCTAAAGGGAGATCTTGCTGCAATAGCATTGACAGCTCTAACAATGACAGATCAGGATGCCACGTGAACACACTGCTCGTGCATCAGTACCAGCAGGCCCAAACAGCAGAACCTGCTTTCAGATGAGGGGCTTTTTTATTTTTTCCAAACTACCTCATGCACTGGACTACTACCGTTGTTGACATTCCTCATATAGGGAATATAACATGGTTGGTTACAATATAGACTAAAATGCTTGTTCCTTAAATGTTCAGCTTCACTTTTACAGTGGATGTATGAGGGAAGTTCAGTTTTTTACTTCAGTTACGTGCAAATCATTATAACCTCACTGATATCTATTCAGGAAGCAAAACAGGCATTTCACACTTTGCAAATTGTTCTGACCTGTACTACTAACGGCTTCCGCAAGTGCCTGTTCCGTAACTTCCTCGGCTTTGGCAAGAAGAAGTCCGACTGCATCTGGAAAAGAAGAGGAAATGCATTAGAAAGTATTTTAAGCATGCAGACACAGAATAAATTATACCCCCCAAACTCTGTTTTTCAATAAAGTTGTAACTATTAAAATACTGTGTTTTGTTTCAGACAGTAGAATACTCTTTCTGCTAGAGCAGGAAAATTTTTCACCAGGAATTCATTTTTTTCTTCTTGTTTTATGGAGATAAAGCTTTCTCCCAAAAAAGCCATTTCACTACTTAACTACTGCAGCTTGCTATGAAGTTGTTACTGAGCTTGTATATGTAAAAATAAAATGAGTATTTGAATTAAATACAGCAATGAGGTTGCACTAAAATTAGCTGCACGATAAGTAGAATACCAGTTTTGCTAAACCTAGCAAATATATTTGCTGGAGCAACTTAATAAGAGAGTGAACCAGCTTCATCATGCTGTGTGATGGCATTCAGATTCAGGTCCCAAGAGGTGATGTCACTTCAAAGCATAGTTATATAGTCAAAATCTGACTAATCTCAGCTAATATAACGTTATGCTTGAGCATCCCTAGAAGCACTGCTTCATAGGGAAGCTCCTACTTTCTGATGAACCGAAAACACCTTGTAATACCTACTGGAAGCTGGCTCAGGCCCAATATGCTGCTTTTTTCATTCAGTCATCTCACTTACACTGATTGTGTCTAAGTGCTGCCGGAAAGTCAGTTCTGCTTCTTTGCTAGGCAAGAACAGTTTCCCATGGCGGCTGTTGGGTGGCAGAGTTGTAGGAACTGCAAAGAGTCCACCATCCGCATCAGTGCTTCCAGAACTTGAAGGACCAGCCACCAAGAGAGGTCTAGGGAGGTTTCTCAAACCTAGAAGATTTTAACAGCAATTTAAAATGAAGTAAGTGAAAACAAAAAGAAAGTAACTATTTAGTAAATGAAGGATCATACAGAGAGCTGGGACTTAGGGATTCTGGCTCTGCCACCATCTGTTTGTGAACTCAAATAAATGAAATTCTCAATACTTCTGTTTTCCCACCTGCAAATTGACAGTAGACACTGCAAACATTCACTTACTTTGAAATCCTTGGAAGAAGGGGGTTAAATGCAATTTTACGCTACTAGAGAAACTAGAATTTAAGCACCCAGTTTTAAGCCCCATCAGACTGTGTTAACCAGTTTGCCTATTCAGCTTGCAGAAATACTTGAGGGCCCTTCCTACTAAACAAACTATATATCCACCATTCCTTTTGTAGGGGAAGACAATACAAGCAGACTCATTCTACAATGTTTATGTTTTATTTACACTCCCCCCCCACCTCGTGGTAATTCAAAGTGCAACCCCAATAAAGTGATTCTGGTGACAGAGAAATGAAAGAGCAGGGATCAATTTACCAAAATACCTTCCTAAAGATGGATTGTCTTAGAAATACATTTGGCACATTGAAATAATGGCATCTGGTCAGAGTAAAACTTCTTCATTTACATTTAACTTTATAAAAAATATTGTAGGATTTCACAGTGCTGTGCCCACTTTGCAGGCATCCAGCTAGGATGAAAACCAGTATTGTTAGTATGTATGTCATTCTGAGATAACCAAGAAGCGTACCTGCCTCTCTCCCACAGGAGTGCTCGCTGCGCTTATAACACTGGGTTTTGTTACGATCGACAATAATGGCTATTTTCACACTCATATTGCACCCATACTTGTCATGGTACTCCAGCCGCTACTGCTGGGCTGGAGATCTCAGCTGGGAGGCAGCAGGCACCTGACTCCCCCAGAGGGGGAAGAAGCAAAGTGGGCAACTTAGGGTGAAGATATCAGACCTGCTTGGGTATCCGTTTGACATGCTGSAATGCTGTTACCTGAGGCCTAAGCTGAGTGCATTACCCCAAGCAGAACTGCTGAGAAGCTCAACTAATTAACTACATAGAATGCTGTACTGAACACACTTTTACTGCTCCTCTGTTCAAGCCAAACTGCTCAGCTGAAGTCAACTTGGCTATCTTTGGTACTGTACAAAAGCAGGAATACATAGTCTATATTTTTCACTTCCTGACTTCGCACTAAAGACTATGTGTTTCCTTATGATATCTTAAATCATAGTACTACACAACCCTACTTGCAGTTCAGTGATGCGAATCAAAGACTAACACRGACAATTATATTTGGTTTTGAATCAATGAGGCTCTGTGTAAACAGRACAGGTGTCTCTTTCTAGGGGACCAGATACAAAGCACTTATCTTCTTGCTGTTTCTGTCTGGTATCCTCACCGGATGATCCTTACCCTTAGGCTTCAGAAGGGATTTTCAAGGCATTAGGGAAGCATAAAGTACAATCTCATAAAAATGAATGTTGCAAACAAAGGAAGTTTGATTCTACTTGCAAGTCTGATTTAAAAAGATATGTCCTTCAAGCCTGTGTATCTCACTGAAATGTAGCAATTTATCTGTCTGATCTATTGAATTACTGGCTTTTTACTAGATAGTTAAGTAAGTATGTCCTTGTCTGCAAGTAAGTGCAACGAAGCTTTAGACAAAGATAAAATTGCTATAATGCCTTTTTAGAATGAAAACCACACAGAGCATCAAGTATGTTTTACAGCATCAGTTAAATTGCTCATGGTCCACTGCTTCTTACAGCACGGGTGTGAAAAGGACAGTGTAAGAATCACAATTGTTCCCAGTAACCCTGACACCTTCGCAGATTCTGAAGTCTTAAAACATTTGCTGGCAAATGCAACTGGACTGAAGAATAGAACTGAAATTCTTGGTCTGCATGGCTAGGGCTCACAAGTTATAGCAGCTGTACCTTCTATTAGAGAAAAAAAAGGTAATTCATAATCATTCCGTATTTTATAATGGCAGAATGGCACAGAAAATTTTCAGTATTTTATCAACAAACTTTACACCATTTATTTACTCTCCTGCTCTGTAAGCCTTCACTCTCTTGAGATCCTGTACCCTGCATCAGTCAGCTCCTAATAAATGCCAGCATCTTCTGTAAGAGTCACTCGTGAGAGTTGTTTTGGATTGTAAACTGTATTATTGACATGCATTGTTTTTCAAGATTCAAAGTAGTATTGAATTTAGGACAACTCTAAAGCAAATTAACACATACCAATGTTCTGAAACAGTTAAGTTCATAAGAGTAAGAACACTCATTCTCCCAGTGTTACATTACTGGGATGTACTCATCACGGTATGAGGTGCTAATGGTCTGATCTCTTGAAATGGATTTTTATGAATACTCACCTGAGGAGCTGGAAGCAGCACCAGGAGAAAAAGTCTTGTTGTTGCGAAGGGCAGATTGATTTCGTGCACAACCTGGACTCCTGGTGCTGATGGCAATCACCTTTCCCGGAGGAGTCAGTGACTGCTCCTCTTGAGTAGGCTTTATAGGTGAGGTGGCAACAGAGCTCATCTCTGGCATCTAAAAATGCATGTATATTAAATGGATATTGTATACTGTTACAACAAATATATTGTTAAACTCATTCTACTTAGGAAGCTTAAAAAAAAATTAATAATCTGACATACTACAATGTATTTAAGTACTCTAACCAATACCTCCATGTGTTTGTGGTGGGCAGCTGAAATTCCCTTCCTGTGCATTTAGCAGTGTTAAATGTCATCGGTTCAATATCATTAATTTATGTTACAATCCGGTTAACACTCAACAAGCTTCACACAGTGTGCTGGACCACCCCACGGTAAAAAGGGGAAAAAAAAAGAAAAAAAAAGGTAAAGACACAGATTTGTCACAGTAATGGAAACGGTGTTGTTTTTAATTCAGTGCTAAACTAATTTTCATAAACTCTGACCATCCAGAGGGCTCCTCTGGTTGGAAGTATACCTGGACAAAAATATTTTGCTCTTAATTCTTATCAAGTAGAGTCTAATCAAGTAGAGTTTTGTTAATTCTAATCAAGTAGAGTTTTGAATTTTTTCCCATCCCTTCTTCTATTTCATACTATAATACAGCAATAGTAAGAGGCACAGGGCAAGGTGCTTTACTAATTTTCCAGGCCTATCCAGCTATTTCATTAAGTTGTTTAAACGCTGTTCTAGGAAATGCTCCCTTTTTAAGGAATCTGTGTGCAACCACAGGCGTAAAATTACCACCCACACTTGACTGCAATGCAATTTGCTACAGTTTGCTTTATGCTGGTAATCTTCATTTAAAGGAAGGAACCACAGCACAGTGGGCCATTTTGGCTTTGTTACATATTATCTTGAGAAAACAGCAGGGATCGAGACAATCAATCCTTCCCCTGTTAAAGTACCCTGTGGCAAAAATATTATGGTTCCTGTCACTATTTGATGAAATGCAGAGGATTTACAAGACAGAACTTTCAAAAAGTCTACAGTACTTTCAATTAGGCAGTATCATCCTCGCCTCTTTAATATGTCAGTCCCACGACATTCATTGCCGCAAGAAGTGTAACTCTTTTTCTGAAACACAGCCAGTATAAAATGGTATTTGACAAATAAAAGAAAAGGTTACGTTACTTCTTTTTATTGCAATGTACGATATGGTACATACCTGAAAGAGTTCCATTATTTTTCAGGAGCACTACGCTACTTTGATTAAGACACTAAGAGTGTTAAGGTGACAGGAAAACACTTGCAAATAATAACTGCTGGGTTTTTTTCCCCCTCTTCTATCCCTCTCCCCCCCAAATCCAAGGAGATGTCCTTCTTTCTAGTTTGTGATTAATCATGTCATCCCTGGCTGTCACACGTGTCACCAGAATCACAGAATCATTTAGGTTGGAAAAGACCCTTAAGATCATTGAGTCCAACCGTTAACCTAGCACTGCCAACTCCACCACTTAGCCACGTCCCTAAGCACCACATCTACAGGTCTTGTAAATGCCTCCAGGGATGGTGACTCAACCACTTCCCTGGGCAGCCTGTTCCAATGCTTGACAACCCTTTCAGTGAAAAAATTTTTCCTAATCTCCAATCTAAACCTCGCCTGGCACAACTTGAGGCCATTTCCTCTTGCCTTATCACTTGTTACTTGGGAGAAGAGACCTACCCCCACCTCACTACAGCCTCCTTTCAGGTAGTTGTAGAGAGCGATAAGGTCTCCCCTCAGCCTCCTCTTCTCCAGGCTAAACACCCCCAGCTCCCTCAGCCGCTCCTCATCAGACCTGTGCTCCAGACCCTTCACCAGCCTCGTCGCCCTTCTCTGGACATGCCCCAGCACCTCAATGTCCTTCTTGTAGTGAGGGGCCCAAAACTGAACACAGGATTCGAGCTGCGGCCTCACCAGTGCCGAGTACAGGGGCACGATCACCTCCCTGCTCCTGCTGTCCACACTATTCCTGACACAGGCCAGGATGCCGTTGGCCTTCTTGGCCACCTGGGCACACTGCCGGCTCATGGTCAGCCGGCTGTCGACCAGCACCCCCAGGTCCTTTTCTGCTGGGAAGCTTTCCAGCCACTCTTCCCCAAGCCTGGAGCGTTGCCTGGGGTTGTTAAAAGAGAAGATGTAACAGATCTCAGATGTCAGACCAGAAGTCTTTACAGTTCAAACACAGTCTCTATCTGGAGCTGTATCTGAGAAAAGATGGTTTTAAATTTATAAAATCCTACATTCTATGTCTATAAAATCAGGATCAAAAGGAGCTTCRGGAGGGGGGGTGTGTTAAGTCTGCACCAACAAAGAAAGATCAAAGAACTACGTGTTCGGCAATAGTGATACATTTGCATCCTATGCTGGAATACGATGCAAATGATATTTTAACTCATTGTATCACCATCACAGAAATTCAGTCAGATCCTTTGAATTCTGTGTCTTTTTGGTCTCTAAAAGGATATTTTACTAAGTTTCAGTCAGCTGCACTAGGTGGAAATGGCTGCCTGGGTATCACAGGGGCAGATCTTAAACACTGGTTACAATGCACAAGAAGGAAAGCAAGTTCATTCCCAGTTGTCTGCCTAAAGAAGAAGATATTTTTCTGTTTCTGTTAAACTATCCTAGAGTCTGGGAACTTTTACAAAAATCACTGTGGCAGGCACAGTTATATTGGCTATGCTATCCCAAAGAAATAAATTCTTTTCACACTTACACTTACTGTAACTTGAACTACATAAACATTGGAAATTAAGGGTTGCAGTTTTCATGTGGAATATTATTCTCATTTAGGCTCCCTTTGTTATCTAGGCTCCATTTCCCCCTTCCAACCTGGGCTGCTCTATGAACCTGAGAGAATAGAAGGCACCTACTCAACCTAACCTCATGAGCGATCTTTTCAGTAGTCACATTAAATGTTCACTGTAATACCACTGAGACTCACAGCAAACCAGAAACTAAAAGGTAGTGTGAAAAGCAGATGCAGCATGTTGAGGAAAAGTCCACTCTGTAGCAAGCTGGGTCATGCAGTGTTTTCTTTTTTTCTTTTTTAAAACACAGGAATCTCCAAGATCTTGACAAGGTTGATCACTGATTTACTATGAAAAAAGCCTGGGCAGTTATTGCCCAGATCAAATAAGAGTTTAGCATGTGGAGCATGAACAAGAGCTACTTACTGGTTTGGGATTGACTTCAGTAGAGATGAGTTTTAAAAGGCAGTTTAGGAGTCTCTGCTTGTGAAAGGTGGTACATGCAGGAACAGCACTTGACTCAGATGTTTGCTCCCTAGCATCCTGGGTTTCTGGCTCCAAGACAGCCAACCAGTCATATTCCAGCTGCAACTTGTTCGGTTTGCCCATCATGAGGTAGACTTCAGCCAGCGTAAGGCTCTCAGAAGTTCGCAGACTCCATCCTTCTTCTCTAACCTGTTGAGAGAGCCGGCTTGGGTCATCCTTGAGAGACTTTGTACTAGATTGTCCCTGAGGTGGAGGCGGAAATGAGGAGCCCAGCTTCTCTTGAGAATCCTCCATTACTGCATCTGTTATATCCTTGGTACAAGCATCAAGCTGCTGGCCCTGGTTGTGGCTAGCCTGAGTTTCGTATCTGGATGGGCCACTGCCGGGTGAAGCCACACCACCTCTCGGTAGCTGTGAATAGGAGTCAGATGTCTCTGTGCTCCTCCCGCTTGGAAAAGCCACAGGAGAAGTATCACCAGCTGCTGGAGTAGAGTCTTTCCCATGCAGTTTGTCTGTGCAAGAACATTTCTCTGGGACGATCAGGTCCTGACAGGACTTCATGTACCGTGGGAATGGATCGAGCAGAGAGAGCTCCTCCACATCAGGGATCTTACTGCAAGCACAAGCTGTGCTGCACGACGGTAGCACAGTTGCTTGGTCACTGGCCAGGGCCTCCCTGCCCTCCACACAGAAGGCCACTGAGCTCAGCTTTTCGTGGCTCCCTCCTGGATCTTGAAGTCCAGAAGGCGGTTTTTGGAGAGAAATAGTGATGCCAAGATTTGAGGCCGTTCCTTCCACCAGTCCAGTCTCTGGGGTACCATCTTCAGTGCTTGCAGAAACTTCAGCTGTGGGCTGAGAGGTTCTGCTTGACTCTGTAGTGCTCTCTGCCCTTCCCACACCCTTACCTTCTGCTCCCCGCATATATTTTAGCTGTCCCCTAGCTGTCCCCTGACCACTCTGTATGCCTAAGATTTGTGCAGGGGGTAGTAAGTGAGAGTCTTTCGTGTTCTGTTTGCATCTGCCAGTTTCCTGCCAATGCACTGTGCAGAAAGCCTTGGAGTGGACCACTCTGGCTACCCCAGGCAGTGGAGTGAGTGTACAATTCTCTCCTGGAAAGAGATGGAGCATCACTTTCTCCTCTGAGAGGCTGCCTCTTGTTTCTGAGTCTCTGGAGTCTTGAAGCTGCCGTTCTTCTAGTGTTTTACGCTTAAAAAAAAATGTGTCAAAGAATACAACAATCATCGGCCCCTTCCAAACAAGCACCTGGTAGCCTATTCTGCAAGTTTAAAAAAAAAAATAGTAGCTGATCAAGGACATGTTCTCTATTCAGCATAGATATGAAAACTCTATGGTCAGAAATTAAGTCAGAAATTTTGCAGTAAATAAGGACTACACTGAAGACCTGCTACAAGCACAAACTAAATCTCTGTTATTTATTTACTTATTACTTATCTCTGCTTCACACACCATTGTAATTGTAAAAAAACCTAACCAACAAAACCAAGCAAAAAACCTCAACGTCACTGCACAGCAAAACAGACTCCCCTTTCTGTGCAGTAACCTCCATCTTACATGTTTTGACATCCTTCTAAGTTTCAAGTACTGTGCTGCTACTTCTTCCAGGCTCACAGATTAAAAAGAAAAGCCTGAATTAAAGAACTAAGAAGAGGATACAGCGTACCAGTCAACAGAACAGAACAGCTGTTAACTCACAAATCCTTCTACTCCATGGATCAAAGTTCAGAGGTAGGGATATCTCTAACATTGTATGGCTCAGACAGCATATAGATACATAACAGGTAGTAGCAGCTACCTAGACAAGAAGCTTAAGCCTTCATTTGGTGAAACTGCATAAAGCAAGCGGAAAGATCTGTCCTTAATCTCTTTGCTGAAACTGGAAACACATCGTCAGTTATTATCCAGGCTTCCATGGTGGTCACTGATCTATAATGAACAGACTAAGTGCACTGTTTAAGGAAATGAAATAAAGGCAGGGAGCTTCATTTATTACTAACTAGCTTTTCAGGGGATCATAGGAGAGAAAAGTTGAGGTGAAAGTGAAATATTACAGGATTTCCCATGAAAGGCTCCATTAGTGATGCTGAGATACTGACCTTTACTAAGCACSGGCTGGTAAATTTATGATGTAGAATCACATTTCCGATGCAGAAATGAACTTAGAATAGGAAGGAAATTGCTCCCAGGACACGGCATACAGAACAGACTAAGCAGAAAAAGGATACAATACGCACTTCATGGAGAGCCCACTTCTGCTTCAGGAACTCAATGAGGCTGGAGACCTTCCGATGTAACTCCACAATCATCCTGTATGCACGATAAACAAAGCAAGGCAACACAGAAAATATGTCAGCAGAAGTTCAAATCACAGCCTCGATGCTAGAATGGGAATGAAGGGAAGAAACTGGCATTCTGTAATACAAGCACACAGAGAAGACACGTACCAGTCCCAAGACCTAAGGAAAAAAAAAAAAAAAAAAAAAAAAAGAAAACCAAAACCATATGTTATCCCACAACTTTAAAATCTAGGTAACTCACAACTGAGAAAGATCTAAAAGCCTATCAGATAAATCTGATTCCCACGATTCAAGTTCCTCCAGATGGAAGAAGTAAGATAGGAAAAGGTGGCAAGATTTAGCTAAACTGCAAAACTGCGGGCAAGGTACAAAGCTACCACATGAAGTATAGAAAGAAAGAGAAAAAGGGGGACAAAAAAAAAAACCCCAACCATTCATGTTTTGCTCTCAAACCATTTTACAAAATAAACCTAATACTAAAAATCTTCATTCTTCTCTCTGCATGACCTTTGGTCATTATACTGAAGTACTCTGAACAATCAATCAACATCACAGAGGCCTCGTGTTTTCTGCCCTGAGTTTTGGACTAGATCTAAGTACTAGGATGAACAGCCGTTGATGATGCTGAAACAACAGCACCAACTACATTTTGCAGGGAGGAAATTAAGTCACAAATGCCTTCCTTTCTGCTAGTATCACTGTGTTGCAGTTGACATGTTCAGAGTCTTGGTGCAGGTGCCTCTGGCCACTGTTTTACTTCCCTCCCCTGTGCCTCTGTTTCATGGTACATTCAATACAAATTTTAGTAGAACTAGCGCTGCATATCTCCATTTTACTTGCACTCTGCTCTGACAACGGGGTCTAAGTGGCACAAAGTATATTCATCTCCAACTCTAGTAGCTCCTATCATTACTCAAATTAAAAGATATAAAGAACAATGGTAATCTAAATTTCAAGTCTGATATCTCATGTTTACAACAATCATGTACTCCGGTTGGACAAAGCCTTCAGAATAAATACATTTAGGCAAACTGCATTATCAAAGATGAACTGCCCACTTGGCAAAGAGAACCCTGAAGAGAGAGGAAGATGCTAGAATGCTGCTCATATATTTCCCTATTCTATTCTAAGCACCACAATCAGTTCTTCATTACCTAAGCCGTGGATTCTGGGCAAGACTCTGTACTCGAGCCCATGCATGATTATTTCGTGGCTGCAACTCCACAGGGACCTTGAGAGGAAGACGTACTGGCTTCTGGTCCTCTTCATCACTAACGCCTGAAGGGAGATGAAGCACAAAGGGCATGGGTCAAAGCAAGGACAACTCAGTCAGAACATTAGATGCTCAGTTACATGAAAAAAAGCATCACAGACATCAGGATCACCTACAGACAACTTAGGCAGCTCAGCTTCACCAGCGGAGCCTGCTTCCTTAGATTACCTCATGTTCCAATATGTTTATTTTTTTCCTTGGACACTGCAGTGGTACTGGAGCTTCCAGTTGGGCACGCAGTGTCAAAATCAGGTGGCTGGAAACTTTGAACAAGTACAGTATTTCAGATGTTTAAACTGCATTGATTCTACTTACTGGGGGAGGGGAGGAAGAAAAAAAAAAAAATCACGTATCGCTGAACTGGAGAAGGTAAATAACGTCTAAAATGCTCAATGCTAAACAACACACTACTGCTTACTCATTGGCACAAGGGACTAAACTTTGCGTATAGTGAAAGCACAACTGGTAAAGCAGTAGCGATCTTGTCTGGTGTGGCTATTTCCTTTTCAATTTAGCTAGTGACATACTCCAAGACTTAGAGGGCTGGGTGGGTCCTAAAGTTATTGGGATTACACAGGCAAACAGGATAAGTAAGACAATAGGGACGTATCTGTGCCCAACACAAATGTGAAATAGCACAAATTCCCCTGCCAGTGATGTACGCATCGAAACAGGCCTATTCTCTCTCATATTCTCCCGACCATCTGTTAAAAGCCTCTCACGTTCCAGCATCTCTTACTTACCATCTGGATCACAGAGTTTCTTCAAAGCCCTACACATCGGAGCTTTGATACGAAGGTTTCTGCCTTTGTAACGAACAGTCGTAGCCCTGAATACATTGAAAGAGAAGTATTTGCAGGCACCATTAAGAAAAGTTTGTGAACACGTACATATTAGGGACACAGAGTCAAATACAATCATGGCTACAGGAATGAACAAAGAAACGTAAGGGTTTGTAGTGCAGATTCACAAGAGCATTCAATCTTTCCTATCACGTTACTCTGCATTATAGAAATGCTACTCTTGTGACACTCCTCTTCCAGACTTTCTTCAAACACTAGGCTGTCCACTTAGGGAGGGACTGCTATGTTATAAGGCGGACCAGAATTATGTTACTCCGGTTGAAGAGTACCCTCAGAGACAGCTTCTTCATAAAAGAGAAGTGGTTTTGTTTTAGTCTCCCCTTTATACTCCTAACTTCTAATTATGGGAAGAAAGAGTCTGAAGTTTTTAAAGAGACTTCCATTCTAGAATATCAACATAACCCCTGTTGCAGAAAYGAAGTCTAACAGCTTGTGCGGGAATCTGAAAATAGTAACTTCTACAGTATGATTTCACTGGCTTTTAGCTTCAATACCACATTAACAGCTGTAAAGATCCTTAAAAGCAAGAGGCCACTTTTGTTTTCACACAGTGGAACTATTTGATTTCTTCACTCAGTCAGCCCTGTTTTCTTTTTAGAGACTTAAAAGGCAGGCATTGAGACCAACAAAGTTACTGATGGCAGTATTTACTACCTAATACTTCAAGCAATAAGGATCAGCTAGCATAGAAGCAGCAGGATTGAACACCAGTCCTTGCAAGTACAATGAAAGAAATTACAGAGAATATTCCTACAGCAGGATCTTATTTTTTCCTACGCTGTAAAGAAGACAACATCAGCAGAAAGAGCACTTGCCTATACTCCTAAGAAGGAAATTTGCAAAAGGGCAGCAGAAGTGAAGCCAGACCTGAGAAGATTGAGTTGATGAGGTAAGCAGCTCAAAAGTTTCAGTTACTAAACTGTCAACTTCTACAGATTCAGAATATCCCAGGGCCGGAAGGGCAGATTTCCTCAATCTGCACTAAGCTACCAGAAGCTAGTGGGAATATGTTAACTCTCACTCTTTCTAACGAGCCCTGGCACAGGAGTAGTGATGGCTTAACTAATGAAAAAGAGGAGAAGGCTCTCAGGTGCTGAGGAGAAATCAGCAATAGTGCTACTTAAGAAAAAATAAAAAAGACCCAAGAGCTACTTGCCTGGTTTTAAATAGTGCTTCCTATTTCCGCATCTGCAAGAGCAGACAATGCTACAGCTGCTGTAACAGAAGCATTGTTGTTAGCTTTCCTCTTTCAACTTAACCCTAACTTGAATTGTTGGAAACTTGAATTATTTGAAGATAGTGGGTCCCACCAATTACAACGTCAATTTCTGCCAGTGGAAAGGCTCTTAGAGGAGGACATAGTAACACTTGTGGATATAGAATCATTAAGGTTGGAAAAGACCTCTAAGATCATCGTGTCCAACCGTCAACCCAGTACCCATGCCCACTAAACCATGTCCCGAAGCGCCACATCCACACGTTTTTTGAACACCTCCAGTGATGGTGACTCCACCACTTCCCTGGGCAGCCTGTTCCAATGCCTGACTACCCTTTCGGTGAAGAAATTTTTCCTAATATCCAATCTAAACCTCGCCTGGCGCAACTTGAGGCCATTTCCTCTCGTCCTCAATGACATAAGGTAACGATGAAAGGTAAAACTTCCTCCTGGTCATTGCAATGGACACCTTAGCTTTAACACATGAGGCTCAATATCCTCTTGTCATTATATTAAAGTGCAGATGTGATTTTATCAGAAAATCAGCATTTTTTAGAAAATAAATCTCCTGAAAATAAGTTTAATCATAAGCAGCTAGCACACTATTTTTTTTTAATGTGTAAATAAACCAAGTTTCAACACAAGTGAGGACAAGATTAGTATGAATCAAGCCAAACTCACTTATGTCAAGTTAACATGGGCTGCAAATGTATAAAGACAGGAAACTTGGCTACAAATTCTGCTGCTCTCAAATTCAGCTGGTCATTGGTTAGACAACTTCCCTCTTGGGTCTGAATCTTCAGGTGGAGAACCTCCACTTTTCTTCACAAGCCCAAACTTTGGTCTCAGTCAGAAGTGGCAGCCTAGTATAAAAGTGCCCGGTACAAAATCTGAAGGATTTGGCAGAACCTAGAGAATTTGCAGTAAATAAAAACTCTAGATATATATTACATTTCTTTGTCCAGTGCTTATTATTATTTCCTCAAGAACAGTAACTGGAAAAATGGCTGAGGATTAAAAGTCTTCAACTTTTACTATAGCTCCTAGAAATCTCTCTTCCTGTTACATAGTTTTACGCTGAAGTAACAAATCCTCATGATTCGCAACAAATACCCTTTGCCTTTAACTACAGGGATTCAACGAAAGCTACGTTTACTGTATTACCACTAGTTCTGTTCATCACAGTAAGTAATTTTATAAAGCTCATGTTGAGATGATAGGATGCACGAATGCACCCAAACACTAGAAAACACAAAGTCTGGGAATGTGATAGAACGGTCGAACAGAAAACAATGCTGCTGGATGAACATGCCAAAATTAATGTCTCCCTTGTTCTTGCAAGGAGCTAATCACAGCATCACAGCAATCAGAACTGCTGTCATGATTTCCTTGCTTAGGGAAGACATGCCTAGATGTTCCTCCTGTTCTAGCAGAAAACAGTTTCATAATAGTCTCATAGAAAATCCACTAAAGCCAGTGAAAATAAATCCAGTAATTCAATGCACCTTGAAACAGGTTGCTAAATTGCAAATTTACATTACTTTAGGACAGCAAATTCTTTTGACTGCTTGTGCGAGCTGAGACTCTCTTCCTGCATCTTGATGTTAGCTAATGCAACACCCTTTTATCAAATGTGCCCTTGAAGTAGCTGCATGGAAGTAAAGAGTCAGAAATAGCATTATTATTATTATTGTTGTTGTTGTAACTTTTATTATCATTATTATTATTGTAACTTTGACAGTGTAAGGGTATAAGTGAGAAGCGGTTTGTGAGGAGAAACATTATTTCTTCTTAGATTAACTGATATGACTACATAAAACAGACAAGCTTTGTGGAAATTGTTCCATCACATGCCTTGAAAGAAGGGCCTAAATGCTCAAAAGGCTATTTGATCCACCTAAAACAGCTGAGCTAATTTGATCAAGAAAAAGAAGGAAGAAGAAAAGTGCTGCTGTTCATTTTTCATATTTTCTATTTCTCTTAAAGAGCCTAACTAGTTGGTCATAAAGCATTTATTATTGAGTGAGGCTTCCTGGCAGTTGTTCCTGACCAATTTGTCTACCACCTGCTCAGCTGAACCTTGGGTTGCAGATACCCACTATCTGTTACCACGACAGAGCAGCTCACAAATGAACAACGGATCAGCATCATAAGCTCCTGGCTGCATTTGTATCTGTGCTTACAAGGCAGAGAGGGGAAAAAAAACCCCACCCACCAAAACCTAGGATAAAAGCCAGAAAAAAAGTGTGAAAAACATAAGTATATTATAGAAAAGATATTAAAAAAACCCATAAAAATCTAGGAGAAAAATCATATCGCAGGAAAGAAAACAAATGCAAAACTACTGATAGCCCTAAAGGAGGAGCAGGAACTACTGTTATTCCCCGAGTACTGAGTGAGAACGGCACAGTTCAGAAGGTAGCAAGCAAAGTACACCGTTCAGTAAATGAAGGAACACAGAACACACATAAATTTGACAATGCAACATTAAAAACTTCACATGGAAATTTTCGCCCTGGCACTACAGCACTCTTCCATGACTACAGCAATCAATACTTTTATTTTCATTGTTCCCTAAAATACATTTTAGAAGTAGCATCCCAGCTCTCTAGATTCAGGTGTTCCGCTTGGAGAGTCAGGAATAATTCCTGTAATTCCCTTTTCCATAAAGTATGACGGGCTTCAAGCAATCTAGGAAGAGTCTAATAATAAGTTATTCTTTAAACTAACATAAAATGAGATATATTTAGAGACAGTAGTTTCCCAATTGAAATCCATGGCTGGGAGGCTGGAAAAAGAATAGTTCTATTAATTTAAAAGAGCAGCACAGTAAAAAGGAGACAGCCTGCAACAGAACTACTCTTAGCTCAAAAATACTTATTTCCTTCTCTTTTCTTACCTAGATCCTGGATGTTTCCAAATACAGAAAATGGTAACTCTTAAGAAAGTTATTCTACGGAATATGCATTAAGTATACTAGTATATATATACTACTACAACTTGACACTAAGAGGATATTCTGCCTACTTTAAAAGATCATTTTTGTATATGGATTTTTTCAGGATGAATTGCTATTTTATTATCAAGATTTTTAGGGAGTTACAAATTCCCCCTCAGCATGTCAAACAGCTTTTCAAGGAGCAATGAAGGATCACTCTCACTCCACAAAAAGCACACCCAGGAACTGAACCAGACAGACCAATCAATACCTGTTAAAAGTTTCTGTTTAACTGTCTTTCTTACCTATGATATTAAGAGCCTCTCAGGTTGGGGGGCAAAACCACATATGCTAACAGACACTGAGTAGTACTGTGCTTTAACTGTTGCATATTTATGGTATTTCTTTAATTATGTGTTTGTTGTGGTTTTTTTTTTTTTTTTTAAACTCATCCACAAATCCCACAGATTTACAAAGACATCCAGAAAATATTTTTATTTCCTCAAATGTAGTTTTTTATTAAATGTAGAGATTGTTGCAAAACCTAAGTTAAATAAAAATGTTTCACTCCTAAAAGTGAAACAAAACAAAACCCCTTTGGTTTAAGTTTATTTAAATGGGTTTCTGAGCAGTTCTGATACACTGCCATAAATCTTTGTTTCTTGTAATATATCCTAATCACACAATCTAGCAACATATCATTGCTGTAATAAAAAACTAGCAACAAAGGACTGGACAGAAGGTGATTCAGATTCCCTGTAATTTCTAAGGGAGCTTTGTTTCACTGTTGTCCTGCTTAGTGATTCTGAAAACTTCTTTGAGCAGCTCGTGTGGGCCAGTGTTGACACGAGTATGCTAAACTACTCAGACCGGTTACAAAAGCTGACAGAACAATTCTTATCTTCCCCTTGCATTTATAAATATCTAAACTTTGATCTATTTTCTCAAAGATCCCTGATTCATTCAACTACAACTCTACCAAAGGCTATAGTCTAGCCTGATTCTACATGTTACTGAAATTCTGAAGTAGAGAGATGTGTAGCAGTGAATGGCCTTAACTTCAACGACCAAAGAGGGACATTTCACACAAAAGTTTTGCCATTACTTGAAACAGCTAGCTGATTTAAGTTTTCAGGCACTATTTAGTACCTGTGACCTGGTTTATAAGCTCAACTAGGAAGATTTTAAATATGGTTTTCTTATGAGCACCTCACAGAGTCATTTGTTTTTCCATATACCGTGTAATTATTACAGAAGGACAGAGATGATGTGTAACATAAGCAAAATAAGCACTGAATTAGAATGTATAACTCCAGGGTCTAGAGTTGTTCTGCAAATAAATTGCCAGGTAGTTCCCCACAATCTTAACCTCTCTTGACCTTTCTTACCAATTATATGAGGCTAATGTTTACCTAGTTCAGGAGAAGACCATCAGAATAATGCATGTTTACATTCCCCATTTTTAATCACTTTGGATTACTTTGACTCAAGACTTGCAACATAGTGACAAGCCTTACAAAGCGTACTGCACGCAGAGAAGTGAGATACTCAGGTATCACACTTGAAAGAAACACGTTAGGAACTGAAAAAAGAACTGCTTACAAATAGAGAGGGCGGATTACAGAATTGTAACATCACTGAGCAAGACGGAAAATTTAATCTAATGGGATATATGCAATGCATTTACTTTTGTGAGATACGAGGCTGACCTGCATGTGCAGGGGATCAATTCAGATGGTGTAGACATCCAGGTGGTAATGAAGACGAAAAAGTGAACATTGTTTCCCTGCACAGTTTGCTCCTCTTCAACTGACAAGATTTACCCACCAAATGGGTAAAGAGATGCAGGAGAAAAAGGGAAGCAAAGATGCGTTCTCCATCTGGTAGACAAAAAGCCTTAGCAAGAGCAACTATTTCTGAACTGCCTAAGAATGTTAATATCATGTACACTCTAGTTTTTGGTTAGAAGATTAGCATCAATACTTTCAAATGCAAAGGTTCCTGTTTTCAAAATGGTTTGTTACAAGACTGGCTTTTATAGAATAAACACCTAGACTTCATAGTAATCATTAGCCCTCATTAACAATTACTTAAAAGAACTAAGGCCTTAATCATGCAAAGTGCTAGACTGATGCTACAGCTTGCTAAGAGTCATCAGTCTCATTTATTATGGTTTAGCCTATTTGGATGACACAGTATTAGAAAGGCTCTCCAGTACAACACAGAGAGACCAAAATGACTGCCTATATCCTGAACTCTAGAGCTATTCAGGACATTAGGGAAAAAGGCTCATCCCAGGCTCATTTTAACCAGTAACTCCAATTTAAAGAAGTAATTCGCTTTAAGAATCATTTCATTACATGAAAAAAACTTACTGCTAAGATTTTCTTAATTGTACAAAACCCAAACCAAATGGTAATTTCTCTTCTAATTTCAAACTTTGCAGTTAACAAACGAATGAACAAGTGATTTCATAAATAATCATGTTCAAGACCTGCAACACAACAGCAGGCTGTACAAAGTGCATCTCCCAGAAGATGAAAGGTTAATAAACTGTAAGGAACTAATTTGAAAACTCGGTTTGTGAACAACAGAAAGGTGCAACAACAAGTACCATTTTATGTAAGGTAAACTCAAAAAGTCAGCAGCTGCTGAGTGGGCAAACTCTTCCTCCTGTTTACACTGAAGTTTACTTCATCAGTAATTTGTCTGCTACAATGAAGCACCCTAAAAGCACAAATGCCGAAAGTAAAAAGGGATCTGTAACAGAGAGAAAATAATACTATTTTCAAATCGCTTTTAAAGACATGATTAGGACAAACCAATGCCTGCTGAGTGATGCCTGCTTAATGATCACACTCCTTAAAGTAATATCCTTTGAAAGAGATTTCACTTTAGAATACACAAATTCTAAAAGTAGGACTATTTCAGAAAATTTTACGTACAAATATATCAGGTATTCCCTCATTTTTAATAGTACAGCAACTTCTAATCCCTTCTGTATTCTAAAAGTACATTGCCAAGACTGAACCCCCAAATCCCATAACTCTTTCTTGAATTGAAAGAGAATACTTGTTCTTAAAGTCAAGTAGATGTAGAAGTGACTGGAGGGCTCAGGCCTACAGAGTACTGGAAGTGTTTCAGCTCTGAAAGTCAGGACTCGTTAGCACTGTTGGCACAACCGTTTGGAGATGAACTATATTCCCTCTAGTGAATCAACATAGTTATAATGCTGTAACTTCAGTAAAGAATTCTCATTTCATTACCTTCTTAAACTTCACCCATCATTTCTTACTAAAAACAATTAATGGCTTCATGGAAAAGGGGAGAAAAAAACCCATACAGAACAAACTAAGAATGGAAAATGTCAAACTGCAGCTCTAAAAAAGTACGAAATGCCCCCTAGACTCTGGATGACCAATTCAACAATAAAGCTACTGAACAACCCAGTTTTAAGAGTTTCAGGAATAAGTTCTTACTTACCCGGCTTGAATGAGCTCATTGAGTTTAGCTGCATTCTTGTCATCCATACCTTTACATGAAATGGGATAACACAGTGAATTAGGATTTAAAGTGATATAGTCATGACCTTTTTTTATGTCCTGTTCCGTTTTCAAAGCTATTACATTTTATTCTCACATAGGATTAATGTGCATAGATGTGCTATAACATACCCTTTCTGAAAAGTTTCTATTTTCATAATGTGCAAGCTTTACACAATCCTTGCCATGAAAATGACATTTTACCCATGGATTAAATGACCCTAGCTTAGGTGCTACAGCCATCTTGGATTGCCGGGCGTTAATCTGACACTGCAGTATTAAAAAGAAAAACTTCCTCATCTTCCTGCTCAACCGCTGTTGCTAAGGCAGCACAGCATAATGAAAGAGCATCAAGCCCTCACAGCGCTGCATGCAATAAAAAAGTAAATAAAAATAATAAAATGCACATGTAGCCCACACTTTTCTTCTATGCATTATGCAGCACATTTTTAAATGGACATTATGGTAACTTGATTTATATTCCCTATGATAGTTAGGCCCAGATCTATTTACTGAACAATTAACCTCCTTCTGGCAATGCTGAAAGTATTCCTGACATGCTTTCGTGTCTCAATAGCTCTGCGTAAGTCACCTCAATTTCTGGGAACATGGGACTGGGTGAATACCGCAAGAGAAAAAAAAAGGGGAAAAAAAAGAGAGAGAAAGAAACTACTTTCACCAGCTGCAGAGCAGACCTCTCATAAACTGGCTGTAGAGGCTTGCAGCTTAAGCCCATTTGGAGACTAGAATTTTCCAAGTAACAGTGGGTAAAACACGTAACCAAGTACCAAAGTTATAAAAAGACAGAAGCACAGAGTATGCATCCATTGCCATGGTGACTCTGTGAAACCTTATTCCCAGTCATAGCAAGGAGGGTCTGCTGATGCTTTCAAGACAAGACATGGATATAAGGAAGAAACACTAATACTGATTTCTACTGACAATGTAATCTGCCTCTGCACCTTCTTTGTCATGAAAGACTTCAAAATTGCTTCTCCAAGATGAATTAACACACTGGAGTTCTTTGAAGAAACAGAATAAAGTCAGTATGAACATTCACAACAGTCTCGTTCATGATGCATTACAACAAAAATCCCAGGTGAGGAAATAATATAGCAAAAAAAAAATCTAACAAATTGCCATGATTCTATTCAGAATTGTACACGTCCACTCATTGAAGCTTTCTTGTCTTTTGCACTTGCAACTAGTATGACTTTACAAAGAAGTGAAAGTATTTTGCCGATTTTCCATGTCTCACAAATTAAACAAAATATGTAGGAGATGCACTATGATAGAAGATGCACTGACTCTACAAAAAGCTTGGGGACAAATGCAAAAAAAAACCCAACATGGCTAAGAAGGTATATGTGCATGGACTAGCACATACAGTGCATGTTCCTCTGCCCATTCTCCAACCTAGCCACATTAGAGCTCTCTCTAGTCTGGAAGCCATAAACACCACGCGAACCGTATCCCAGGCTGCATCACCAGCAGCGTGGCCAGCAGGTTGAGGGAGGGGATTCTGCCCCTCGACTTCGCTCTCATGACACCCCACCTGCAGTACTGCGTCCAGCTCTGGGGTTCCCAGCACAACAAAGACACGGACCTGTTGGAGCACGTCCAGAGGAGGGCCACAAAAATTATCAGGGAGCTGGAGCACCTCTCGTATGAGGAAAGGCTGAGAGAGTTGGGGTTGTTCAGCCTGGAGAAGAGAAGGCTCTGGGGAGACCTTACTGCAGCCTTTCAGTACCTAAAGGGGACTTATAGAGAGATGGGGACAGACTTTTTAGCAGGGCCTGTTGTGACAGGATAAGGGGGAATGTTTTTAATCTAAAAGAGGGTAGATTCAGACTAGATATAAGGAAGAAATGTTTTACGCTGAGGGTGGTGAAACACTGGCACAAGTTGCCCAGAGAAGCGGTAGATGCCCCATCCCTGGGAACATTCAAGGTCAGGTTGCACAGGGCTTTGACCAACCTGATCTAGCTGAAGATGCCCCTGCTCACTGCAGGGGGGTTGGACTATATAACCTTTAAAGGCCCCTTCCAACCCAAACCATTCTATGATTCTATGAACATGGTACTAAGCCTAAGCTCAGATATCTTGCTAATGCAACTAATCAACTTCCAGAAAATGGGGGAGCATTGGTATGGCATATACTCATCCGTCTACCAGCCGCCGGGATTGACAAGGTCTGAATGCATCTTGGGTAGCCAGTAAAGTTGTTATTTCTGATTACGATTTGTAATACTTTTTCATCTTCAGGGTTCAATAAGTAAAGATTTAGAGACTGACTTAGAGAAAGGCACCATCCCAGATTTTCACTGCATAAGCAGAAATAATTGTGGGTACAACTTGTATCATTTACACATTTAATTGCTTAGTTTTCAAGAATAATAAAATAGACAGATAATCTTAAACTGCGTATACATTTACCTGCCATCTGTGGGTATTACATGCACTGCATTCTACAGATAGCAAAAGCTAAAGAAATATGTCAAAGAAAAAGGGGACTAATGCAACAGACTAAGGAGGTCTTTAAAAATAAAAATATACATTTAATGAAAAAATGATACCACAGATTACTGCAACAGGATACAATGAACACAAATTCTGAATAACTCAAAAGTGAAACTGTACTAGACATTGCCAACTTCAAGGGTAGACACTTCTGATTCTACCATATAAAAATCATTTGAAGTCATTCATACTCACATCCCCCAATTTTCTTCCTTAGTTCCCCATAGCAGATTAAGCCGTAAAGCTCCAGGGAAGATTTTTTCAGCCCTTGAGAAAACACTGAAAAGCAGAAAAGGTGTGAGATGCAGACTGCAGACACTCATACACAACGACATCGCAGATAGTCATTTCAACACTGAAAATGAGATGATTTGTATTTTCAATGATGAGACAAACACCTCATCGAAAGTAAGACTAAGCTCTGTTTCAAGAAACACCATAGTGAGACAGGTTCACCAATTTCCCTTTGGTGATTTAAATATCTGGGATGCAATGTTTTTTAGATGACAGAAAAAACAAAGCAGCTTCCACAGAATTGAAAAACATATGCAACAGTTCAATATGCAAAATAAAGCTAATTCATAATAAAGCTAATTCATAATAAAGCTAATTCATAATAAAGCTAATTCATAATAAAGCTAATTCATAATAAAGCTAACTCTAGTATCACTTAACTGTTTACAATTTCTAAAGGAAATGTTCAGATGCCCCCAAGAAAATGCATATAGAACTCTTTCTTATATGAAAATTAAGAACTAGGTCTGAATTTTCCAGAAGACAGAGAATATCTTCTGTGCACATGAATGCATCTGAGAGATTTAATGCAAATTCTAGATTCTAAATTTTTGTATGAAAAATTTCACATATTTTGTTCAACTTTACAAGTTTTTTTCCTCCTTTCTCAACAACACACATGATGTGGACATTATTACTGCTAATAAATCTAAATATCTATGACAGCACAGAAGGACAGTCTTGTGGTTTACAAATCAGATGAAAATATTTATTCTTGTCTATTCATCAAGAATGCAGTTCTCTTTGACTTGCAGGCTCTTTGATATTAAAAACCAAGCACGCATATTTCTACCAATATTAAAGCTAATCAAACTACTGCACTAATTCTTAACTTCCTACAGCCAATGAGATTTCAGACCTTGTAGGTATAGATACAGAACTTTACGTTATCCAGAAAATAGATTAAGTTCCTCCATGACACCTTTTTTTTTTTTAAGTTGTTCCATACTTTGTTTGCTGTAACATTTGATTCTAAATAAAATACTAATGGCTTGTTTCATCTTAAAATGCTGTCTTGTTTTGAAAAAGGAACTAAAAAATACACCTTATGACAGGTGTTTTAGATGTGTAAGTCCCCCTTTAGATAAGCTAATCTCAGGAAGAGACAAAACAATTTCATAAAGAGACTATATTGTACACTAACTTTGCTTTCCTTCAGCTTTTTTATAGTCATATCCATTTCTTCTTAATGAGTTCTTTTTAACTTGAGAGGCTCTGGCCACAAATCATGTAGATTAATTTACTATCCAAACTTTTGCTGACGTTAAAGAGAGTTGTTTAAAGACCAAAAAATTCAACCACCATAAAACTGCCATGATTTATGCAACTTAGAATACAGCATCAGAAGGATAGGAAAGCCCTAGAGACCTTTACTTGATCAACAAGCTAACAGGAGAACGGACATTCTTCATACCTTAAAAAAGCCAAAAGAACTGGGTCTTAGTAAAAACTGTTCACTCTGCAACAGATTTCTTTAACCTGCTATTCAGATTAGGCTACCCGCAAATCGACTTGAATTCTCACTGCCTGTTACCGAATAGTATGCATTTGACAAAAATCAATTATCAATGATCATCTATTACTATTATTGTTACAAAACACCACTAGCAGTTCATATGACCTCCTCCTTTCCTTTTCATTCACAAGCTGGGGAAGGAGGGAAAAGAATGGGAAGAGGGGAATAGGGCGCTGGGAATCCTAAGTTACTGAACCAATGATACAATTGCAGGCTTATTTAAAGTGTGAGCAAATATTTCACCATTTACACTTGTATTGGACTATTTACTTATTTCTACCTTCCCTCAAGAAGTGCAAAGTAGTGCTGGAGTCAATTTGCTCGATGAAGTCATGCCTGACTAACGTTTAGATAGCTGTCTCAAAGGCGTGTTCCTGAGAACAGAAAAACATTTCCTTGAACCTGGCTTCTCCCCAGTATTAACAGTAGGATCAGCATTTCTTATCGTGTGGTGAATTGATATAAAAGCAGTGACACAAATACCAGTTTTTGAGAAGTATTTTTCAAAAAACATGAACCTCAGTATGGCCATGCTAATAAAAATAAGACATGTTCACAGGCACCCTATTCAGTATTTATTTTCTCATTTCCACCATTCCTACTCTCCATGCAGGCACTAAAAGGCAGGACTCCAACCCTCACAAGACTGAGCTCTACACTAAGCCCATTCCATTGCATACTAACCATTATCAAAGTCAATGTACTTTGAGATCTTGTGCCAGGTGCGGTAGTAGAAATGGCGGACCTGTTCTTTATTCTTCACCATGCTTGCTGGTTTGCCTTTCTTCTTGTATTTCAGGGCAATGTTGTTCTGGATAGCTTCAAAGTCCTTTCCATGCTGACAAATAAATAAAACAAATCCAAATACTCAAAACCAAGCGTGTATCTTGTCATAAGACAACTCAAACAACATGAGGGACTTTGGGGTTCTTTGTGGGAAATTAGATTTCAACGGTCATAAAATTCTTGGGCATCAGAACTCAACAGCACAAGAATGACACTGGTTTCCTTTATTTTATATAAAATGTATTACAGATGCCAAATAAATTACTTTCCAATTGCTTGACTACAAGTTGCTAGCAAACGTTTTAAAAAAAACTTTAATCATAAATGTGGTAAGTAGCAGAATTCAAAATACTGACTTTCTCACTTAGCTTGCTTTACTTCCCTCTGCATTTCACCCCCCTCTCCCTCCTACCTCCATTTCTGACTAGGGTGAATGAAAAGCCTATTATATTTAACAGCTTCACTTTTATTTACAGTAAATTTCATATTCTGGTTATCAGGAGTACAAAATTTGAGTTTCAAATAATGAAGGAAATCACTACATTTAAAAAAAAAATAAAAAACTTCTTACAGAAAACACATTTTTACACTGTAGGTCATTCAGAAGTTTATTCTCAGGGTAAAAATAAAAATGAGACTCATAAGTGTCCCTTTAAAACTAGCCAATTCCTATAAAATCATTGGAGTTCAAAAGAGGAAAATTTAATTTTATATATATTATCACTGAACTCCTGCTATCACAAAATTTCTTAGTATTCAAAAAAGGCTGGAACTGATTTAAATACAAAGTGTGAAAACCTCTTTTGAAAGGTAGTGACACAACATGACTGGAAGTGGGGGACCAAACAAACTGAGTCCCAAATCCATCTTAGAGCAAATTTTTGAACATTTTCCTCAGCTCTCAAAAAAACCCCAAAAAAACCTGTTTTCTTTGAGTGATGAAGGGACTTAAAAATTACACGATTCCCAGGAATATTACTGAAAGTCAGAGGAGTTAAAAAAAGCAAACAGTGTTTAAGTGTTCATTTTGTCCACAAAATATATACGCGTGAATCATGCCTACCACTAAAAAAAATGTGTTTTTAAGAAGATGCACACATGCAAAGAAAATCTACCACCATTTCTTTTGTTTTCACCTTTAGTATGTATTTTCATAACGGAAGTGCTCTTAAAATAACCATAAGAACAAGACAACCAGGAATACATCGTATATACCATATGAGATAAAAGATAAGATGATCTAACTTTTCTTTGTCTCTCAGCCCTAGTACAAACCTTTTCATGGTCAAAGACTAAACACAGTGCCTACAATTCCTATTAAAATAGAACATATTTGCTTGCTTGCTAATACTACAGCACAAATGTGCTGCTTTTGAAAGTTGAGATGGGGACATTATTTATTTATTTCTCATTTGAAACAGAACCATAATTGAAAAATAATTTAAATTATTATAAACGTGCACGAATAAAACTCACAAATATTTCCTGTGTATTTCAAAAAATAAAAAAGCTTGGCACTTTTGAAATGTGGCTTTCATTGACAGCTGGTTTATAGCCAACTGTATAGACACATACGTATAGACAAACCCCAAAAAAAACCCCAAAAAAAMCCCCAAAAATGCATATGTGTACATATGCATTTTGCTCCTGCAAATCTCAACTGAATCAACCTTCTTTGGGAAGAATACTAAGATATTAGGAATACCAGATACTAAACGAAGCCATCTAAGCTTGTTATTTTCCTCTACGTGTACCTCATACAGTCCCTCGAAGAAAGTATTTTTATCCTCTGTGCTCCATGATTCCCACTGCCGTCTGACCTTCTTTCCTTCCTCCTTCTCTCCAGCTGAGGAGCCCAGGTTCCTTGCCGCTGACTTGGAATTCCCAGCAGGATTGCTGGGAGGAATTCCTGATGTGCCACCAGATGCAGTCCCTCCATTATCTGCTGCTGCAAAAAACCATGACCAGCGTGAATATTAAACCAACAGGAGGATCCATGGATAGAGATAAGTGAGAAACTCAGAATTTCCTCCTTCTTCACCACCCCTGTCTATATCGGGTTTTTTTTCAAGATATTTCACTGAAATACAATAGGCAAATAACAAGGGTTTTTTTAAAGAAATAAAACCCCAAAGAGAAAAAACAAGGGGAAGGTTTCAATGGCTTAATTTTGCATTTCCAGAGATAAGACACATAAGCAGGAATATACCAGAGCAACCTCTAAAAGACAACACGCTCTCTGATGCTTATACACTGGTGTGCTCTGCAGCTGCCCCTTTGCAGCTAAAGGGAACTTTTGAGCAATGCTGAACATTGATGTGACCAAAAAGCAAACTAATGACCATGAAAAAAACATACAAAATTTCGTATCCTTGTCTTTGGTCTTGATCCTACTGCCTCTGAAATAACTGTGGTAATGAAAGGACTGAAAGATGTCTACTGTAGTTCATCATATGACAATGGATCAGCATTCTCAAGAATCTGATCCTCAGTATAAAGAGCACCATCTCTGACACGTAGCCCATCTAGGATAATTCAAGGATGGCAAGTCCCAAACCCTTTTTCTTCCCCAAATCCTGGTGTGGCCTTTGGAAAAAGGCACAGAAGTGTAATCTTGATTATACCTTTGTCAGTTATCGGCACCCCAAAGAACATGGATCAGAAAAAAAAAATACAAAGATCGAAATACTAAAATGAGAATAAAGCCTGATGGAACTAAGAATTTGCTGTTTATGCAAGTAGGGGACAGGGAAGAAAATGGGATGGAGAAACTGCAGGAAGGTGAGAGCTACATATAATGCAGTAAGATTCTATTCGCTCACCTTAATACAGAAGAATTAGGGGCTGGGTTTTTACATCACTGTATACATACTCAAATAAGTAAGAACCTAAAGTCAGCTTCCTGAAGTTCAGATCTTATCAATGATTTTCTAATAATTGTACAGTACACTTGCTACACATGAAGTTTTCATTATTAAAAAGCGTAAGAAGCAAAAGTATCACTGAGGACTTTAAATTCTAATAAGGCTATAAAGATCAGTAAATTTCCTCTTAGTTGTATGTAAAAGATGAAGTGAACAGAACAGTACTATTGAGGACATGCTAAGGACTCCACTGACTCAACTTCTACAAAGGATACGTAGCTCATAATTGCTCTTTTGTTCCTTTATATATACTTACTATTCTACAACACAAACTGTAGTCCTGGGAAGTTTATCAGAGTCTTTCTTGTTTTAAACACAAATAAATTACTATCCAGAAAATTGCTTAGAGTATCGTATATGAAGATCTAAAAGTTTTAATATCCTGCCTCTACAGAGATCTTATATGCCATTTAGTTCTTCCAGGAATAAAGGAGTTTGCTATATCACCCCTTTGCATAAACTTTCTTACTACTGTGTGTGTGGTAATATTTATCACTGGGTTACCACAATCCACTCTAGAGTTTACTGGATCTCAGTGAGGCAACGGAATGCACTGTAGTCTAAAACATGGTATTTTAAACCAATTCAGGATAAAAGGCAAAAGAAAAAGTAAAAATAGTCATACATCATTAAATTACACTCCATAAATTCATTCTTTTAATCTTACTGTATGAGATTCTTGTAACATATAAAACAGCTAACAAGTTTTCGTCCCTCACTAATGACAGATGATGATGATCATTAATTCCCAACAATAGATTATTTAAACCTTAAGCAATGCATTAAAACAAAAAGGTCCACTGAGGCTAGCCATACCATTATTGCTGCAGAATTGCTGGAGAGAGGAAGGGGGCTTACTCTAATCATCTGCTTCGGTGCTTGTTCTAAGTAAAACAATTTATAAAAGGAGATCACTGCAGATGAGCAAAGACAAGATGGTCATTCTCACTCTGCCTACTTATCCTGCATCACYCCACCACACAGTTACAGCTACAATTCCTTCCCTTCACTCCAGGATGCAGTGGAGCACCAGCACCTGCATACCAGGTACAAAGCAGCAAGTTTGGAAGTTCTCAGCATTTTCACTCAGCTTTCAACTCACAGTTTGCAAAGACATCAGGTTTCTGTACTTGGTATTTGAACTATAACCCCCAACAAAATCATGGATCAGAACACTAATGTTTCAGAGAAACTTATTCTTTCCTTTTATCCAGTGTTCCATCCATATCCACCTATGCGCCCTGTTATTAGAACTTTCATGTTCTGGCATAACAGATAAATGGCATGTCATCTCAGATGCCAAAGGTAAAAAGGGATCTGCAACAGACAGAAAAAAAATACTATTTTCAAAATTCTTTTAAAGACATTAGGACAAGTCAGTGCTTGCTGAGTAACTACAATTTGAAAGAAATTAAGTTTATTGATTACACTCCTTAATAATAGCCTTTGAAAGAGTTTTCACTTTAGAATACACGGATTCTAAAAGCAGGACCACTTTAATAAAATTTTAAGGGTTACATAGCATTACTGGAAGACCATGACAAAAACAAGTTTCTGTTTCACTGGACCAAGTATAAGTGTGGTCTAGACACTCCTGCTGGCCAATGTTAAAATTACCTTTGCAGCTATCACCTTGACTGTGACATGTCCCAAGTTTTCAGAGCACACGCATTCGAGCTTTTTATCATTTTTATACTTACAGGGGGAGGAGAAAGTTGGTGGGACCGCAAGTGGAAGGATTTAAGTCCAACCTTTATTAGTAATCTTCACCCTTCCATTAGTTCCCTATTGGAAGCTAGCTCTGTGAGACACTTCACTCAGAATGCAAAGTCCTATAAATTCTGATCACAAGGCATTCCATTAGGGAGAATTCAGACAAGCCTGGAAAACCTCTCAGTATGCATCCTTGAATACAGAGGACTCAAATTAGAAAGGATCCCACCCCGTGGCTCTGTACTCCAAGATCTGACAGTTATAATCTCAACCATATCAGAGAAATCAACTGTAATGCAACTGCACCAACACTAGCCAGGCAGAGCTGTGGCTGGTCATACAATTCAAGAAGTGAAAGCATAACCATAATTCTACCACCGACTGTCACCCCCAATGATTTAAGAACTTTCCCCAAATCTGACAACAGAGTCAGACACAGTGATTACAAGCACCATCTATGACCAATTACTGAAATAATATTTTCCAATCTGTATATAATTTTATTAGGGTTATTTTGGAATCTGAATTGCAAAATAAACAAAGTTTGCTTTTCAATTGTGTCGATACACCTAGTTAAAAATCATTCTGCTGCTCTAAAATTGGAAATGGATGTTGATGTACAAATACACAAACATGAATATACACATGCACAAAGATACGTGTATTTTGTTCACACGTGTATACACTTTCAAAGCAATGGGATAATTTCAACTGCATATATTCAACTTGTCAATCATGGACAACATGTATGCCAAAGAAATGCCTCCTCGCACTTAATACTATTTACAACCCTTGAAATAATTATCTGTAGCTAAACACTCCTGGGTATTCTATCTGTTTGTTTATATGGTTTAATGCAACTGGGAGAAAAATTACGTAGGCCTTTCTCCTCTATCCTCCAACATCACATATAGGAGTTTCTCACCTAAACCAAAAAGTTTAAGAGATTAAAGAGGACTTACTAAGGTATTAAAAAAATACTTTAGTCAATTATATAAACTAACTGTCAAGCAACTGAGTTAAAGATTTTTTTCGTGATATGGCAATAACTAAAATATCACAATTTGCACGGCTTTATTACTGTAATGCAAAACTGTCATAATTCATGATGTTTACCTAATGTCCAGCATGTGCATACCACTGTAATGGACCAAAGAGTGAGATAATCTCCAAGACACAGTTATGCTACATGGAGTTTTATTTCATTTTAGCAGACAAGAGTAAACTTTGTTATTTCAAATGTTGAAGAAATCTGAGTGTTGTTTTTCTCAAAAATTAACAGAAGATAACACTTTTGCACAAGGTATCCAAAATTACTCTCAAGTACAGCTCAACTACAGTGCCAGGTGTCATCCAGTAACTGCTGAGCGCACACAATAGCACCAAGATATTCGAATATCCCTGTTGTCTTCTAGCTACTCAAGAAACAGCTTTGAAAAAAAATCAAATTCTTATCTACAATGATAAAGTGAAAAAGCATGTGTGTGTGTATGTATGTATGTACAGACATTCAGATGTATACAAAACAATCTTAGTAAAAACTCAAATTGCATGGAAATGCCCAAACTATTCTGAAAGAGTAATGCAGGACTCCCAAAACCTTAGAAACAAGTATGTCAATATGTGTATTTCAAAGCTGTTTCCAAAATAGTTCTTTGGGTAAAACAGTCATAGAAATAATTGGGGGAAATCACCAATGTCTTGTGGGTTGTTTTTTTTCCCCCTTTTTTAAGTCACACCCAGTGAATATTTTGTTATTATCGAAGAACAGAATTCAGAGTGCAGCCATCTGATTACACAGCTAGCTAGAGTCTAATTTCCTAACCAAAATACAGGAATTTCCTAAAACTCAATAGAGATGAAATGCAGGAATTAAAGGTTTGCTTCAATAATGGAGATTTTTTCCTCCTCCACATACACATCCAAACCTCCCATTTCTGCAAGTGCAAAGAGGATAGTGGGCAGCAGAGAAGCTGAAGCCTTGGGACACAAAGAAGGTTTTGGCTACTGTGAGAAACAAGCCCCAAAACACCTTACCCAAAATCAAACAAAAGATGGCACCTACAGGAGGAGAATGACAACCCACAGGTGACTTCCCCACCCCCCTACCCCCCCTTGCCCGCGTGTTTTAAGGGTGCCAAAATACAGTACCTTTGCCTTTTGCAGCAGTGCTGCTGCCAACTGAAGAGGATGCCTGGGAATCCTTCTTCAGCCTCTTGCTCTGAGGTCTGACGCTGGACCTGAGAAAATGATGCTGGTCCTGGCTGTGGGAGGGCTGGAGGGAAGCCGGGGCCTGCGATAAGCTGGGGTTCGGTGGGGGGCTGCTGTTAGTGTTGTTGTTAATAATCTTCTCTTCTTTCTTTGTGCTGCTGCTGCCTGGAGCTGCCTCTCCTCCTCCTCCTGCCCCTTCTTCTTCCAGGGACTCCTCATCTCCTCCTGCTCTCTTGCCCAGCTTTTTCACCCCTTCCTCCCCGCTGCTCTCTCCCAGTTTCACTGTCATCCTGTTGGGGAGGAGAGAGAGAAAAGAGGGGGGCACAAAGTCAGGCCAGGGAGCCCCCCAGAGAGGGAGAGAAATCCCTGGGCTGAGAGGGGAGAAGTTTAGCTGCAGAAATTCCTCTCAACATGGCCGCCGTTGTTTGTTACTAAATCCCCTTTCGTTTGCTGTCCCGACCCAACAACCTGTGCCGAGGGCGGGAGGGGGAAAGCCCCGCCGGAACCCCCCCCAAACCGGCCCAAAAGGCAGCCGGGCTCCCCGGGCAGCCCTCCGGCACCCTCCCGAAGGGGTTCGGGGCGCCTTTGGCTGAGAAATCGCCCAGCCAAACTCGGGCGTGTGGAAGCGCTCGACAGCCGCTGAGAGGAAAGGCAGCGGCCGAGCCCGGCGGAGCGGAGCAGGGCAGCGCGGCCGGGCCGGGCCGGCTGCTCGCCCCCCATCCTACCCATTCCGCGGCTCCTCGGGCCCAGGGGGGCTCTTCTTCCTCCTCACCATGGAGCCGAGGCGATCCGGCCTGCCGCGGGGGGGGGATTCATGTTCCTAGATGCGGCGGCGGCGGCTTCTCCTCCTCTCTGTGTGTGTGTGTCTCTGGGGCTGGGACTGGCCGAGGCTACCGAGATTTCCAGCTCCCCCTCCGCCCCCACCCCGCCAGAGCCCCGCACCTCTCCGCGGCTCCCCGCGGGGCAGCCCCAGGCCCGGCCGCCTCCTCTGCGAGGAGCAGCGCGCCGCGGGCCGGGCGCCTGTCACCGCCGGCCCTTGCGGGCCGACCCGCGCCGGGAGACGGCCGGCTCCCCTCGGCCAGCCGCTCCCGGCGGGCCCCCTCAGCAGCTTCCAGCCGTTGTTTTAAATTAATGTGACCCCCCCTTGTTATCTTTTTTAATTTGAAGGGCAACACACTCTGCAGGCATCTGCAGCGGCTCTCCCCCCCTTCACCTCGATGGAGACCCTGCAGCTCACGGCGATGCTGCGACCTCTTGGCCAAGCAAAAAAAGTTTTAAAACATCATTTGCTAGAGGACCACTCCTGGACTTTCCGAGAGGCATAGCTCAACAACCTGAATTCCAAATCTGACATTTGGACCGGCCGCCGGGACGACCGCTCACTCTGTGTCTAACTTCATAAATCTTCTCAATTCTAAAGTTTTTTTTAATACTTGGAACATAACGCCAGATACACACACAAAAGCTTAAGGCATTAAATCATATTATCTGCTAAACCCCAACAACTGTGGGTTTTTTTTTCCTAAAGAGTGTAAAAATATTACTGACACCATATCTAAAAGAAGTCAACTTCCAAGAAAGAAACCACTTACAGCAAAACAGAAAGAAGTAGCAGTTGCAATGCAGCTCCCTTATCACCAGAGCAGGAGCCACAGTCCAACTTTTAATTAAGGGAAAAGATAAAAACCAACAAGAGAAGTAAATTCTGAATATCACAAATAAAAAATGGAATTACTATGGATTAGGCTGGCACCAGAATAACATGGTTTAAAATAAAAAGGATGCATCAGCATTATATGGCATACAAATTTGTGTGATTACAGTTTATGGATTGTATTCCTAGTATTAAAATGATACTTTTCCCTCTAATAATTTTCAGCTAAACTGCTGAATCTACCCATTCAGAATTATGTTGGGCAATGTTCCATTCTTTGCAAACACTCAATGAACTGATTTGAACTGTGGCTCTAAACTCATATTAAAACTATTCACCTGACAGGTCCCTAATTACAAACACAAACTTGTTCGCCACCGACAAAAATTGCAGTGTTTTCTGTTATTTTGAGGACAGAAATCTTCCAACTCTGACAGTCTGTGCTCAAAAACCTTAAGTAAGGCTTAAGTCTCCCTGCTTTCAAGTTTAGCGTTATTACCGCAGATTAAACGATGCATCCACTGGAATCCCCCAACAATTAGTAGGGGGATACCAAAGAAACACATCTGGGGGACAGTTACCTCCAAGACTAGGGTAGCAAATCCCAGTATTCGCCCCACTTCCCAACAGCCGGCTCCTAACAGCATCCTGCCTAAACCCTCTGGCAGCGCCCTGCACCCAGTTCACCCATTGCGGCTGCCTTTCGCTCCCACCTTGCCCCTGCTTTTCCTTCTTCTTCCGAAGGGAAAATCTTCTCAACCTCACTGCCCTGGGCCTCTAGACCTTCATACTCAGTCTCTTCACCCTACCTCCTACAAAAGCCCCGCTCCGCGGAGGAGTTGTCTTCCGTGCGGTGAAGCTCCCCGCAGACACCGGGGCCGCTGCACCCCGCTAATGACGGCCGGGACGGGAGGGCTGGGCCGGGGCGGCCGGTCCCCCAGGGACACGCAGGCCCCGCGGGGGCCCAAGGCGCCGTTTCTCCCCCCACCGCAGCAGCCGCCTCCGCCCCCGCGGGATGCTCCATCCCCCGCCCTGAGCCTCACCTGCCGCATCAATGCCGCCGTGCAGCCTCCGCGCTGCAGCTCTCCCGCCGGCGGCTACCTCGGGTCTTCCGGCACCCGCAGCCCCAGGCACCCCCAGGCTGCGCCCCAGACCCGCCAGCTCGGGAGGAGGCCGGCGCGCCCTACGACCACCGCGGGCCCCAGCGGCCCTCCCAGCTTTGCTGGCGGCGGCAGCCCCGCTCCCGGCCGGGGAGGCGACCTCTCTTCCCCGGGCTCCTCCGAAAACGCGGCCGCGGTCCCGGCACCGCCGGCTCCCCGTCGGGCCTCAACGCCCCTAGCGGAGCGGTCCCGCGGCTCCCTGGCGCCCCGGGCTCGGCCGCGCTCCGCCGTCGCCCCCGGCCCCGCGCTCGGTCGCCGAGCGGGCCGCGAGGGGGTCCCGGCCGCCGCGGTTCCGCTTCCTCGTCACCCTGCGCCGGGCCGAGGGGGCGGGGCAGGACGCGGCGCGCGGGCCCAGCTGAGCGCGCCAGCACTCCCCGCCCCAGGACCCCGAACTAGGCATCCCATTGGCTCGCGGCAAGCGGGAGCGAGGCGGAAGGCGGGGCCGGGGCCCCAACGCAAGCCAAACAAAGCGCGGCGCGGGGCGGGTGACGACGGCTTGATGCAGAGGAAGAGGCGGCAGCTAGTGTCCGTCAGAGGGCGAAACGAATCCTGAGAGCTGGCTGCTGATTGGCTAAGAGAAAAACCAATTGTGGGCTTTATAGCCGGGGCCCTTGGTGGTGGTCCAGGATCCCATTGGTGAGAGAGCTAGTGATTTGCATGCGGCGTTGTATTTATTGCCTGCTGGGGGAGGTGGCTTTATCTTGCGCGGCTTTTGCTGCGCTGGGCTGCCTCGCGGCCGCCGGTGCTCGCGCGTTAGCCCGGCGGTGAAAGCAGCGTGGGGCTCCCCCGTGGCCGTACCCCCTCGCCCGGAGAGCTCCGCTGGCACAGGCGAGCTCTGGCTCGCGGTGTGGGGGCTCGCTGCCCGGCGAAGCCGCGTCGCGGCGGCAGCACCCGCTGCTCCCGCTGCCTTAGGCCCGTCAGAGCGTGAGGGGAGCCCCTGGGCCGCTCTCGGCCCGGAGCCACTTGTACTGTTCTGGGACGGAGCTCGGAACCGGCTGGGGCGGCCACCGRGGGGGGCGCTTCCCTGTGCCGCGGGTATGGTACTGAGCTTCGCGGCGTGGGCTGGGTGTCGGATAAAGATCCTGCCGCTTCTTGCTGGTTTCGTATTGGTTTTAGCACATCTTGGGGAGAGGCACAATGCCGGGGACCTGGCTGCCGCAGCTGGTGCGGGGCTGGGCCGCCTAACGTGGCGGTGCTTCTGCGAGGCTCTGAGCTGAGCGGGGTCCTCAGGCCCAGAGTGCTGCTGGGGCAGCTCGCTTATTACTGATAAAGGATGTTAATAAGTTCTTTATTGTACATAAAGTTTACAAGTAACGTGAAATTACAAATGTGAAACCTCCTGGGAAGGCCTAGTGTCTTTGCAACTTCTCGTCTTCTTCCAGAGTTTGAAATTGTGTAGGTACCATGAAGTGGGATATTTTTTTAAAAATAAACTGTTTCCAGGATTAATAAGCTTTATTCAGTGATGTACTGAATTAAAGGGGGTTGAATTCCATTTGCTAACCTAATGTTTTGGCCTGTTTTCCAGTGACTGCTCTCTGATACTTTTATGCGGTGACTTCATGTTAACTGCTAGGAAGAATGATTTCCAAAAATCTTATAACTGATACTGTGTGAGTTGTTTTTTTTTCCTTGATAAATTCTTCGTGGAAAGAACATTGGATTATCCTCTTTGTAATTTTGTGGGTATCATAGCAGGAAAGGATGCCTTAGTCCTTTTCTTCTGGGGAAAACCTTCATAATCTGTAGCGTAGAAATCAGTGTCTTAGCAATTTAAACTTCATGATGGCATCTAAATTCTGGAAGATTGGGCTCCCATGGAGAGTGTTGCAAGGAATTATCTTATGATGGTGAACTAAATTTGAACATGCCTTGGGCTCTGCATCATCTCCTATAAATATACTGTAAAGCATAGCTGTAAGTAACCAAGTGTATTGCTATAAATGCAATTTGTAAACAAAAAAGAGCCAGATTGCTTAAAGGTCTTGTCTCCACTGTAGAGCTTTGCATTTAAATCTGCATCTTAATTAGTTTTTTTGTAGAGAGAATATTTTAAAGTTTTGTTATAATGTAGCACAAGATCATATGGCTTATTTTTGCCACTTGGTTTGACCACAACAGGATTTAACAATACTGACAGGAAATGACGCATTCTGCATCTACAATGCCATATATTTCCATGGTGCTTTGCAAAGAGACATGAAGGTATGTTCAGCTCCCCAAGGAGCTCAGAGTTGAAGGTTTCCATTCTCTCTGCCTGTAAATAACTTTGTATGCTTGAATAGCCCCATTGCCTCAAGTGGGCTGTTAAGGTGTGAAATTGCTCATGTGTGTAAATGTTTGTGAAAGAAAGACTGAATAAAAAGGAGTTGGACAAGAGCTGAGAGGCAGGGGGTAGGTTGAGATGTTAAAAGACACTTGAACTTTCTTTCGTTCTTTTTTAATAGTAGGGAGGGTCCATGATCATGCTTTGGCAGACCTGCACAGATACAAAATAATCTTTCAGTGTTTGTTGCCATGGTTTTCTAGACTAGGCAAGAATGTTAACTTGGATTTGTTGCACATCCTGTGTATCTTAAGATATGAATAACAAATTGCATGCTTGACAGAGATAAGGCAAGCAATGTGGAACTGTCCAGCAGAAGGACAAAGCTAATACTTCTGTTTTACGTTGAGGTGTTTTTAATTTTGCATCTAATGTGCATGATCATTACACTAATTACAACATGAAAATACTTTTCCAACGATCTTAGATGTAAAAGCCACCAATATAGTGGATGTTGTCCTGTATTTTCCTTTTAGGTTACTTACTACATTTCATTCATAACTCATTTGTTCTTAACAGGCTCTTAAATTGTTTAATCTGGCAAATGATAATGGATGATCTTTGTGTTACTAAAGCACTTCTCTCCCATTCAGGTAAGAGGATTTAAACTGAAGGTCAGACTTCTATTTTTAATCCTTTATGGCTTACTAAATAGGAAGCACCTAATCATGCAAATTTTTGCCCTTAGAGGAAGGGATGAAATGCACTGTGTGTGACTACACTCCTGAAGCTTGTTCTTTGCCTGTTCTGGGTCCTCAGGGACTCAGAGCTGTTAGGCATCTTTTATGAGTGCTGTACTCAGGAGGGAGTATCTTAGGATCCTAAGATGCCCTGTTTCATTTGTCTATTTAGGATATAAATCCTTTACAGCAAGGCTTCTCTATTGAATATTAGAGGGCAGGGAACTTTAATTTCCAGCTAAGCCTGCACAAGTAGGGATATGTAGTTTAGTTGTTGGGCAAAATTTTGTGTAACATAGAACCAGGCAATTATGAGAGCTGTAAAAATGGTCACTTGAGCAGAGACAGTCGGTGGGGTTTTTTAGGTGATTTTTATTCCAGCCCAGAAAGGGTTGATAGACTAGACAATTGCTTGAGGCTCCTACTGGCCATGTGTTTCTGACTTGAGTGTACTGTGTAGTTGCAATAGTTTCCTCATTAGCCTGGTTGTCTGAGAAAACAAGGCATCTGCACACATGGTCTGCTCAAATACTCAGTGTCAAGTCTGATGATCTCAAAAATACTATGGGCACAAACAGTGAAAATAGTCAGCTGGGCTGAGCCAAGAAATGACTTACTAACTCTACTTTGGGAGTGGCACCTGGGTGAGCTAATGGTGGTGTTATGTGTCCAAGAATCCACCAAGAAGAGGTGCCATAAATGACTTTGGTAGAGCTGATGCCTTGTAAGGGAGAAGATAATTAAAGCATGAGATAAAAAGCTACAGGAAACAGGACTTTAAGTTCTGCAGCTCAGAAAACAATTTGTTCTAGAGGGGGTTGCTGAGCTTGTAGCAAGAAGGTCTAAAGCCAGTGTTTGGCCTCCCTACCTAAAGCCTATCTTTAAGTTCTGGAAGAGACACAGCATGTTTTCATGCAGTCTGCCTCCCACCTAGTATTTTTTCCTACCTGCTTACAAAACTGACCTTTTTTTTTTTTTTTTTTTTGTTGGAAGGATCCCAGTAATTGCTGAATGCTTGGAAAAGGGAAACAGTGTGAAACACTACAGAAATTACACAACATGTTATGCATGGCCAGTCAATCTAAGTTAGCGCATGCAGAAACTTGGTCACAGCTGAACCAGAGGTGTGGCTTCATCTGTCTGGAAGTGTTGTGACTTCAGAGGAATCACAAGTGATTGTGGAGTTGACAGCAGTATGAGGATTGGGTCTTGAATTGTCTTTTTTGAAGGTGTTGGGTAAACCTGGCTGTTAAGGCTGAATGCAGGCCCAGCACTGATGAGGACTAGAGATGGAGCTGGCCTGTCCCTGGCCTGGGCCATACCTGCTGCACCCAGGGCAGCGGCCGGAGGGCTTTCTGAGGCTATCTTCACTTAGATGTTACGAGAAAAACTTGGCCACTCCCTTAAAAAGTTACCAAATCACTTTTCCCACAAAAGCTCTGAAAGAGCTAATGAGCTCTGGAATGCGTAATCACATATGGTTATGATACGCATTTGTATTTCACCAAGTTTCAGTTGGATCAGGCTCTGTTGCAGTGGGTGTTTAATGCATGTTCTGGGACCTGAAGAGTTCGTGATCAAATCTGGACTCCCAGGAAGCCGGGGAGCTGCACAGTCCATCACCTGTGTTAGAAGAAGTTCCTCACGGGTTAATTTGCCAAATCCTGAAGATGGCTGCTGATGCTTGAAAGCTGCCTGTCACGATGTGGGGTATCGCCAGCCGGAGCCCAGAGGGTGGGTGTCCAAGCGTGGGGCTGGTTTCCCTGCCCGGAGGCAGGGACGGGCCCCCGGTGAGGGGGCAGCCCGCCTTCAGGGTGATGGCTGGGGTGGGGTGATGCCCGGCCGGTCCCCCGGCCCCGCGCTGGGCAGCGGCGCTTCCAGTCCCTCCGACCACCGCTCCCAGGCGCTGTCCGGGGGATAGGAGGGCCAGGCCGGAGCGGCTGCCGCTCGCTCCGGGAGGAGWGCCGGCCGCCCCGCCCCCGGCGGGACGCTCAGCGCCGGCCCCGACGTGCTTCTGGCTCCCGCTGCGCTCGGCACTTTCCGTCTCTCTCCGGTGTGCCAGCGGACCCCTTCGGTTGTTTCCGTGACTGTTCGGCTCTAGGTCGGGAGTTTCCGTGCTAGGGGCGCTCCCCGTTGTCAGGGGTAACGCAAAGCATCTCGGAGCGAGTGCGGCCTTCAGCGCCGGGGCCGCTGCCGGGGCTGCCGGCAGGTAAGAGCGGGCGGGGGGCGCTGGCCCGCTGGGGTCGGCCCGGACGAAGGCGCCGGGAACCCGCGGCGGCTTGGCCGGCTTCTTCTCGGTCGGTCTGGGCCCGGCCTGCGGGAGCGGGGTCGGTCGCCGTGAGCCTGAGGCTCCCCCAGCGCGGGCGGGCGGCGGGAGGGCCAGGTCTGCCGGCGCGCCCACGGAGCGCGAACGTGGCGAGCGGGACCCGCGTGTTTACAGCGCCCGAGCTGGGAGCCCGGAGCCGCCGCTGCTCGCGGGCTGTGCGGGTCCAGGAAGCCCCTTGTTGGTTTGTGCTGGCGAACGACGATTACAGCTCGGCCGAGGTGACCCACGCAGGGTTCGGCCCACGCGAGGTGCTGTCCCACGGGCAGAAGAATTGCTCGAGAAGCAGGCTGGGCTCGTCCCTGTGCGTGTTTTCTCACTCCATCTCCCTCGGTGCGGGTTCAGGGTTTAATCAGATTTTTACTATTTACTCTTTGCGTTTTACTAGTTAGAGGAAATAGTATTTTGTCGTTAGCCATCTTTTTGTAGCATAACTCAACTTTGTATTCGAATTTTTTTCTGGGGCTAGCTATTTTAAACGTTTTAAAATTTAAAAAGCATTCCTTATAGGTAGGGATTATAAGAAAAAACTATGTTTTTGCATAGGTAGCTGTCAAGTCTTGTCAGGGAAACATCATGGCAATGCATACTGAAAACTATATACAGAAAAATATGCATTTTTATGAATATACTTGGTGATGGGTTTTCTGGTAAGCTTGTGGCCGGTAGCAATTCCAGAAGAATAGCAAACGTAATTGTGATCAGCCTCCCTTAGATCCTAAATGTGCTGAAAACATTGTCTACAGAGCATAAAAGTTGTTTTTTAAGAATTGTTACCAAAGACAGAATAGCACAATTATTTTTTTTTTCCCTGAATGTAGATGATTGTCTTTTGAAATATGTGCATGTACTCTGGCTCACTGCTATCATTTGTAGCAATAGGAATCTTGAGCTTACCTACCTAAAGCCCAGAAAATTCAAACCAAAAAAATAAAAGCTATTTGGTTTGTAATTTATTTTAGTACTCTGTCAACTTGTAAGTAATGAATTGAGAGGTTTGTCTGGAGGGAACTTGCCCCATATCAAAGGATAATCTTCCCCTACTCATACAATTACCGACTCCTTGTGAAATCTTATGCATGTGTCTGTTGGTGGGTGCAGACAAACACAGTCCTTTGCCCATGGCTGGTTATCAATCTGCATTGGCCCCTGTATTGGTGGTGTATGACCTGTGAGCTGATAGACCCTGAAATAAGGCTTGATTTCCCCAGAGGACCTGATATCCCGAGCACAGGGCCACGTTAATATGGGGGTGTGATGTCTGGACTAGACATGGCTTGTGTCTGGCCACTTAAGAACAGGGGCAGAGAATGACCTTGAACCAATCTTAACTTTTCTCTGTGGCAGACATTAATGTCATGTCTAATGTTCCCGTGTGAACCTCATGAGGTTCAACAAGGCCAAGTGCAAGGTCCTGCAGTCCTGCACCTGGGTCAGGGCAACCCCCGGTATCAGTACAGGCTGGGGGATGAAGGAATTGAGAGCAGCCCTGCCGAGAAGGACTTGGGGGTACTGGTGGATGAAAATCTGAACGTGAGCCGGCAATGTGCGCTCGCAGCCCAGAAGGCCAACTGCATCCTGGGCTGCATCAAAAGCAGCRTGGCCAGCAGGTTGAGGGAGGTGATTCTGCCCCTTGACTCTGCTCTGGTGAGGCCCCCCATGCAGCACTGCGTCCAGCTCTGGGGTCGTCAGCACAGGAAAGACATGGACCTGTTGGAGTGGGTCCAGAGGAGGCCACAAAAATGGTCAGAGGGCTGGAAGAACGTCTTCCATGAAGACAGGCTGAGAGAGTTGGGGTTGTTCAGCCTGGAGAAGGCTCTGGGGAGACCTTCTTGCAGCCTTTTGATATTTAAAGGGGGCTTATAAGAAAGATGGAGAGAGACTTCTTACCAGGGCCTGTACTGCCAGGACAAGGGGCAATGGTTTTAAACTAAAAGATGTTAGGTTTAGTTTGGGCATAGGGAAGAAAAGTTTTACGATGAGGGTGGTGAGACGCTGCAACAGGTCGCCCAGAGAAGTTGTGGATGCCCCATCATTGGATGTTTTCAAGGTGAGGTTGGACGGGGCTTTGATCAACCTGATCTAGTGAAAGATGTCCCTGCCCATGCAGCGGGGTTGGAAGTAGATGATCTTTAAAGGTCTCTTCCGACCCAAACCATTCTGTGATTTTGTGAACTCTTACGTTTTTTATGAAGTGCTTGTGGGTTGTTTCAGAAGTGTCCATCAGGTGTATCTAATCTGATTACTGAGATGAGATATCTGGACTTGGTCATGTTCTATTCCAATCCTCAAAGTGGTTAACTTTTAACAAGAATTTCTGAAAAGAATTTAGAAAAAAATAGAACRTGCAGTGCCATTTGTAGAGGTAGTGCTACTCAGTTTTGATTTTTTTTCTTTGAAGGCTTTTTTGAAGAAGTATCTGTCAAAGCTAAGGAGTGTAAGTACATGAGCTTGAAGCAACAGTAAACAGGTGAATAATGAATTCCTAAGATTACAACAAGCAAATGAATGTTGGTTTAGTGATTTTTAGACCAAGTAATCCACTTATATAAGCAATTTATTTATTTGTGTATAGCAGTCTCCTGCACAATTCTGTGTAGTTATTGAGGTGCTGCAAAGTATTTTATATTAGGGATTGTCCGTAATTTACATGACAAGATCACTGAATCTTGTTGTAGTTAAGTGCTACTCTGCCTTTTTAAATATATACAGTATTGACTGAAAAATTGGTTTTGCTGCCTATTAATGCCGAAAGGGATAGGTAGCTATAGCTATCCTAATTGGAACAGGCTGACAGTCACCTGTAGCAAAGCAGACAATGTGGCTTGATGACCCATTAGTGAGTTGACCAAGAGATGCAGTTTGTAAGCTTGACAAACTGACTTTCTTCCTTCCCTGAAGAGGACTGAAATAACTGAATAATAATAATAATAAGTAATATTTATGACTACAGATGCAAGGAACACTTAACAGCAGAAAAAGGTGGCTCTAGAAAAGGCATTACAGCTGTGTGGTTTTGTGTGATAAAACCATTATTTCATACCAAATGTGGTTTTTTTTTCATTTAGGCATCTCAAATTTTTATTTGAATTTGAAGTTAATTTCTCTGTTAGTTCAAAGTTTGAGCCCATATAAAGCTTATATTCAAATATGGACTAAATTCTTCCCGTTAGAGTAAAATGAAACAGATGAAATAAGAATGAAAGTGGTAGAATGGGTACAGTATTTTGGAACAAAACTGGAGATTTAAGAAAACTATTAAAACCCCATGAAATAAAGATGAAAACCACTCCAATTTTTATTTCAATGGTTTGTTGGGGGTTTTTTTGCGTAGCAATAAAACTAGACCCACATGCCGCTATGGGAACGTGGAGGATTTTGAAGGAGTGTGAAGATAAAGGTGAATGGATCTTGTGGAAAGATCAAATTGCTTGTTATTAGGCTAACTACACTTGTTTCTGTTTTGATGTCTGGTAGTTCATTTTGTTTTTTGTAATATCAGAGGCAAGGTACAGAACTACCAACTTCTTTAATAATGTTACCCACCTTTCTAACCTGCCTAATCAAAGATGCTGTATCTGATTTAATTTTTCTTTTTTTTTGGCGGGGGGAAGACAGCCTTCTTAAAGGAAAATATTTATTTTAAGCACTGACAGAATATTTGAAGTAAAGAGACTTTAAAACAAGAGTCTGTTTATGTCCATTTTACATCCGGCATCGGTGTCTAGTTGGTGACTTAGGCAAATCTAGCTGCTGCGTATATGTGTGCCTGCAGGTTCTTAACTCGTGGTTTAGCTGCGCAGAAGAAGTCGTCCCTTCCCCTGAAATATGAAGGGAGTCTTTTAAACCTTTCACAGTTGTTTGGTGTTTGTTTTTTTTGTTTGGTTTTTTTTTTTTCACCAGGTCTTGGCATTATTTGCTAATAACTCTTGAGGTGTTTTTCTCCATCTGTTTTTCTTTTGAAACCAAGCCAATAAGATCACAAAACACAAATCCCAACGACCATCTCTGTATATAAGATATTAAAGATTATTAGTGACTTCCTCCATTTCTGACACACAACTCTGAAAAGAGCATTGCTTTCAGGTTCCTTTTCTTGGAACATCACTTATTGAGTATTTTCATTCAAATGTAGATAACAGTTCAAATGTAGATAACAGATAGTATGAGTTAAACTAATCTTGCATAATTTCAACAGTACAAGCTCCAAAGTGGTGACAACTGTTAAAACTTACTTTGAAATTCCAGATATGAGACTTTATGACATAAATTCCGGATATGACTTTCTGATATATAGGCACCCTGTCTGTACGTTAATTGACATCTTTGGAGATGAAGTACTGGAAGTAGCTTTCTGGTAAATTCTGAGTTATTTCAGAGTCCTCTGAAATAAGCCAGCACAAGCACTGGTGAGAGGTTGGTACTAGCCTGTGCGCACTATGAATCTACAGACTACTAGGCTCAGTATTCCTCCATATTTTTTAAAAATACCACTATGACCTTTTTCATGTCCATTTTTCATGTCTGTGTAGTGCATATTAATAAGATGATGCTGTAGCTTTATTTTTTCCCCGTTTTTAAGCATACTTATTATATATATAATATATATTATGTCTAATATAGCGCATTTATATATAGTGTATGTATATTATATACTTAAGCATACCTGTTAGACATGTTTGTTTTCCTTGTACAGGTTTTCAGTCTGTGACAGCTGCTGTTGTTATGGCTGTGTATGTAGATCATCGAACAGAAGCTCCTGATTCAGTTGCCTCCCCTTCTCACATAGCATGGCACCCACTTCATCCACTCCTGGCAGTTGGTTCCATCAACACAGCGTCTGGGGGCTGTGTGGATATCTACCTGGAACAGGTGAATAATCAGCAACTTTGCTTTTGGACTTGATACCATTTTGCTGGTTTGAAGCTTCACTTTTTTTATATATATATTTGCAGCCTTACTTATGCTCCTTGAATCCCTCTCTCTGGATTTTAATTACTATCCATGTCCCGTGCTATCTAGGGCATGTCAGATTCATCAGCTACTGATTACATGTATTTTATAAAAAGGTCTTCATAAATTAAATTGATCTTTCCATGGAAATTTAATTTTTACAGACTTTCAGTCTTGTTTGTGATGGTTACCGATTCACTTTTTACTTCTCATATTATGAGAATTCCAGGCTTAAAAGTAAAATGGACACATGCTGCTGCTTTTTTTTTTTTTTAAACTCTAAGTGGATGAAATGTGCTAAGAAATGTAAATTAAAAAAATCATTCCTCCACCTTGAGACTGAGCTGATTTGCTAGACTCAGCTTGTTCCATTTGAGTGGGTTGTTTCCTAGTATGTTTTCTGCCTGTAGACAGATACTTCCTTTGCATACTCTAAACTTTACACAAGAGGCTTGCGTAGGACTTTGGTTTGCATAATTTTCAGGAAAAAAGTGTGCTATTTAGGGAAATGGTACTACAAGCTATCTAGCAGCAGACGTACTGGAAACGTTTAAGTCTGTTTATATGAGTAGCCTATAGAATGTATACTTTCCAAAGTGCATTATGAAAAATTGTCATCCAGATTTTACAAATGGAAAAATAAATATATAGAGAGGTTAAATCATTTGCCTGAAATATTTGCCTGAATTATTGCAAACCACGCACAAAGGAGTGTCTACCTTTAAGAGCTGTTTAACCATTAGTTTATTCTGTGTCCTCGGTAAGGTGCTTCTTTTTCAAAAGTTGCTTTTTTACCTTGAAACATGCTCAAAGCTGCCTTATCCTTCTTTACAAGGAGTAAAAGCTTGATATTCAGTGAGAGCTGCTCATATATGCTGTGAGGGAAGAATAGTCTGGAAAAGCAGAGTGAGGCAGTCACTTAACACTGCTGTGTTTTCATTAGCAATTTTCAAGTGGATGTACTGCATGTTGGAGCACATTTTTATGCACGTGAAATAGCTGTAAAGAGAATTTGTGTAGCCACTTCATATCTCTTGCAGAAAGCTCTATTACATGCCAGGCCTTTGTCACAGAATAATATCTTGTTGACTGAGAAGCGAATCTGAAGGTTTAGCTGCATCCTTGTAACTGAGTTTCACTTTATTTCCATTTGCAGGGAGAACATGTGTCCGATGCACATGTTGAGAGAAGCTTTCAGGTCACATCACTTTCCTGGCACCCTTCCAGACCGATTCTTGCAGCAGGCTGGGAGACGGGAGAAGTCGTGATACTTAACAAACAAGACAAGGAGCACCACACTGTACCACCAAATCATAATGCCAAAATTACAGTCCTAAACTGGAGTACAAATGGTACCCACCTTGTGTCTGGTGATAGGGTGAGTAGTTGAAATGCCAAATGTGTGTTTGATGTGGAGCACAGTGTTGCAAGCTCTGTGATGGGGAGGGATTATGGAATGGATTGTTAGGGGAAGGGATAGTTGCGGGGGGGATAAGTTTCCTCGCTTTAGGTACAAATTAAAACTGTTAGGGAGTAAAATCAAATCTCAGTGTGTTAACTTTTTCTGCAGTACTCGTTGCTGTTTTATCAATTTATATTTAAATAAAAGTGTATCTAATCTCAGTAAGTGCTGAGCAGTAAATTAGGGTTTAAGGCTATTTAATGGATGGGGTAATTGAAGCATAGACAATTTGAACTATTCGCTCCTGTCTATGCATGAGTTTTGTGGCAGACTCAGGAATGAAGCCCAGATGTCAAACAAATTCCAGGTGCAACATATTCATCCATAGTGAGTGCATAGCAATTCTCACTTAAGTACAAAAAACCCACGCTAATCTCTCTTGTTCTGCTTTTATTAATTTTCTAAAAATGAGTCAAACTTATTGTATGGAAAATATGTTGTGGAAATACTTGAAATGTGACAGTCTTTATTCCTTGATGAGCTGGTTGCCCTTTTATATAGTGAAATGAGAAACTAGCTATTGCATATTTAGTATTCAGGATTAAGTATTCACAGAAGATTCTGGTTTTGCCAGTGCTTGAGTTAGCAAATGGGAAAAAAAAATGTGGGTTTTTCTATATTTTCCTGATATAAACTTTCAGAGGAAAATACCATTTTAAATCATTGTTTTTAAAATTCTGTTGCTGCATCTTACAGAAATGCAGAAATTAAAAATTGAGTCAAAAATGAATTTATGCTCTTCTTTATTAGAAAAGAGAAAATGCTGTCCAGACAAAAGAAGGTGACGCACAGACGCACTGAGGCCTTATTTGTATGGAGATAATACATTAATGTAGCCGCAGCTTACATTAACCCTCCATTTATGATCAAACTTTTCTCAATTTGATTTATTTGGTGTTAGATCACAGTAATGAAGTCATCTTAAAACAGGTATAGCCGTTCTTATGGGCAAATTTAACAATTTTATAGACTCATCCTAGCTGCTCCTCTGTTGAGAGTATTAATCAAAGTAGAATAAGGAGTGATTTCAAGGAAATACCTTAACATGACAGAACAAAGCCTGTGCATGTGTTGACATGAATGGTCTTCAGTTTCACATAGTTTCAGTAGCAGTAGTTGGAAAGACCAACCTCAATAGATGGAACAGCGGCACATTAGAACTCAGAAAAGTTCATTATTGCAAAATAGCTGTGTTACCCTCTGCAGACACTGAAACACACAGCTGAGCCCAGTTCAAGGTACTCCCTGGTCAATGAAATGTGGCTCCTTAAAAACCGGCAGCTGTGTGTGTAGTGGCCAGCTGGAGCTCATCAGCCTTGCTAAGAGCCCGGGCTTGTTAGGCTGAGCCTGCAGCTGGTTCAGCATCCTCTGGCTAGCTCCACGATGGTGTCTCTGCCCAGTACTGCGCTGGGTGCGCCCACTCATCCCTTGTCTTGTATACTCAGTGTCATTGTACCATGGTCTGTTGTGCAGCATAGGTATGCTTCATTTCCTATGTCTTTTCCAATAGCTTTTAAGTTTATTTTTAAAATGTTTCCCATGAAGGTTTATATTCAGGTAACTTCCATTAGGTGAGTGCTGCCAGGATCATACTCTGCTCATATTAGAGGAATACCCTTAGAAAGAAGATAAATGTTTGGGCCCTGATTTGGTTTCTGTTTGATCTTCACTGGGACTTCATAACTGAGAGTGCTCAGCTGAGAACATTCAGTCATTGTGAATCCTGAGTTGCAAGAAAATTATTTGAAAATAACTTCTTAAAGTTGGAATAGGATGCTGTGAAAATGAGAAGCTCTTAATTTGTGTTTTAAGTAACAAATAGCATGGATGAATTTCAGGTTTTGATCACACAAAAGAATCCTAAGGATCTAGATGCTTTCTGTAATAAAATGCCTATTTATAAGGCAAATAGCCTTTATAACAAGAAGCTAAAGCTTTGTGTTGTTAAGAATGATTTGGCATAATTGGCAAGAAAAAAGTGGAAAGGGTATTACCTAAACAAATATTTGCATATGCTACTTGCAGAGGAAACCCCAGGCTGTTCCGTTTAATTGCTCTGGCAGTGTCATTTTACTAAGAATGGATAGGACCAACAAGCTTTTTTAGATAACTTGATTTTAATTAGCAAATAATATAATGTTAAAGATAACTTTTATTCCTTGTGGCTTAGTTTTAAGTGGGAGTAACTGTGTCAACTAAATGAAAGGAAAGGTGTTGCTCTGTCAATAAAATGTTTATTTTTCTGTGCACTGAGTAGCTGGAGTCTGGATTCTTATCTGTGTGTAAAGTGTAATGAATTAACTGTTGTCTTTTTCTAGCATGGTGTCTTGGTTCTATGGAGAATGGACCAGCGAGGCAGAGTGCAGGGTCCTGCCCTGCTGGAACAAGAGTATGGAATATGTCTGTCTCACTGTGTCTTTCGACCACTCCCTCCTGGCGAGTAAGTATTGTGCCCTGTCGGAGCACTGGTAGACCTGGTAGGTCTTTCTCTTGTTCCACAGGAAGAAAATCCTACTCGCAGACAGACCTTTTTTAAAATATATATATATATAAAAAAAATTCTCCTTGTTGTCCTTTATTGCCAAGTTCTTCTCCCAGTCTAGTAGCTGGCTATTTGTGTCCTGTATGCAGCAACAGCTCATCTTCCTTTTGTCCGTACTTTTCTCTCTGTCGCTGTTGACTCTTCTTCCTTTAGTTCTTCTAATTAGCAATGTTGCTGATTGTGAAARGCAGAAAGCACACTGAAAACACAACTATCCATTAAATTATTGGCAAGAAGAACTAAATTAAAAGTCAGTTCTTAAACATTATTGTTTCTTTCCTCTACAAGCAAGAAACAGGAAACAGCTGTAGCAAAAAAAAGAAGAATTTTCCTTGTCTGAGCCACTTCTGTTTCACATCTCTGTAAAAATAATAAAGCTTATGGAAAAAAAGATGAAATAATGCAAATGAAAACTAGTATTAAAATTTTACTTTATCTTTTTGAGTTTGTCCTTTTTCCAATCAGTGAAACGTCTTTATTCTCTCTTTACAATATGTTTTATTAACTACTCATCCATTCTTTGAGGTGGAAAGTACTCTGTTATGCAAGGAATTGGAAATTAAGTATCTCTGTTTGCAGGGACTTTGTACAGCTGGCAAAAGCAGCTGTGGGTGGTGATGAGAAGGCCTTGGATATGTTTAACTGGAGGAAAGCTGGAATGGGAGCACCTCTGAAAATGGGACTCCAGGAAGGACTGTCCTTCTTTGTCACTTTGACAGATGGTGAGAGCAAAACCACTTTTCCAGTCTGCCGGAAATTTGTCTCCTTAATGCTTCAACATAGCTTAGTGCACGATAGTCCTGTTTTCTTATATCTGACATCTAGAGTATATCCATATATCCATCATACTCTATCCTGTTGGATATAGGAATATTCATAGGAGTTGAAGAATGTTTGGTAAGAAGAAATGAATAAAATTATTAAAATCTTAGCATCTTCAGGGTGAGTCATCTCCAGGAGGACACCATGGGTATTGGATTAGTCAGGTTCCCGAAGAAGTGAGTGTAGGGAAAGTGATCTCTAACACCTAAGCGTAAATAAAATTAGAAGTTGTCGGCATTTTGTGCAAAGCTTCAAAATAATGCATGTGTTGTGTTTTTTCCCTAGAAATAGGCAAATGCTGCTAGAACATATCTTTTAAAATAAATTATTAATTTACTTTTCCTCTCATGCTTTGAAATGAAGCTTCAGTCTAAGGAAGCAAAAAAGTCTTAATAACTGTTTTGTTAGTTTTCTTCCTAATATCGTTTCTTCCCTGCCATTTGTCTTTTTCTCTCCCTTTTACTGTTCTGGACACTAGTTTGCTCCCAGCTCATTTTCTTCCTACCCCAGTTGTTCTCATGATGCCTTCCATCTCTCTAACCTGTTAACTCTTTGGACAGGAGCCAGAATGTGTGTGACAAGTATTGTAATGAGTATGTTTCTGGTAGGTGATTCGAATGTGTAATCCTCTCGATTCAAGTGTTAACTACTCTGAAAAACATGTAAGTTATGCTAGCTTTGCAGCTCAGTTACAGTTTGATTCAGTGTTTACATTTTCAAGAATGAGACCCATCATTTACACCAGGATAGCTTCTGTGTGATTGCAGGAGTGGCATTGTCCAGCTGTATGTTTGTTTTGCGGAACAGTGGGCTGTACCTTCATTTGATTTTGAGTTACAAGCCTCTTTACTAGATATGAACCATTTAAATGACAAAGGGGTACAGGGCACTTCTTAAAAGTACAAGGAGAGAAATCTTTGAGTAGCTGTGCCTGGTACATCCTCACTTTCAAAGCACTGTTGTGGTGGTACACAGCTCCATCTAGGGACAGACGCTGTATCCTGCAAGTGGCTCTCCACATCTTGTTTCTTGGGCCTCCTGTTCAAACTTTTCAAATTGCAGTCAAGTGACACTGACTGTTTCTTTTGAGCAGTCTCATTGATTTGGGCATATGTATTTTGGACCCAGTTCTTAATCTAGTTAGTGATCTGTCATAACTTCAGATCAGTTAATGTTTTCGTAGGGTTTAAATGTGACCTGTAAATTTCCTCTAAAGTATGGATTCTCAGCCCAAACTTGTTTAATAAAAATGAGTTAAAAAACCCCAACATTCTTATTGCATGCTTTTAAATATCTCAAAAGTGATTTGACTAAAGACGATAGATATCTTTTAAAGCAAAACTAAATAAACAATTAAGCTCCTCAAAAAAGCTCAAAACAAAATGAAAAAACCTCCCAAGTTTCAAGTATTTATTAGTCTAGATATTTTTTGATGATTCCAAAACACTGATCATTGCAGTAAAACAATAGATGCAATTCAGGTAATATGTTACATGAGATGCTTATCTGAAGAGAGAACACCTGAACTGATAACAATTTTTGGAGGTTGTTTTGCAACACTTCCCATGAGCACAAAGAATCATCTTCAATACTGAGCATTTGAGATGACTGACACAGGTATTGGGACATAACCTGAATAGTGGAAGTCATCCTGATACTGTTACTGAATACACCCTTGTTTGTCTTCACTGCAGACGTTTTAGGTCAAGAGTAATAATCCTCTTCTGGTCTCCTTTGTATTTCCTAAACAGCATACACTTTCTGCTGCTTTTTGTCTTCTGAATCTCAGAGTTATTTGCTATACTTAATTTGCTCAGATTTGTTAATTTTTGAGATTAGTCTCTTGTGTGATACAGTGTGAAAACTTTCTTAAAGTTACTCAGAAAGCTATAACCCTCTCCCTAACCGCCTAAGTAGCTTCAAAATAGTGAGTAGTGTTATCTGTGCGATACCTGATACTTTGTATGATAATATCGAAGTACAGAAGATTAATTTAATTTATGAAACAATTTCAGATGGCAAATAAAATCAAGGGACTGTCCGTTTCTTCTAGAAGATCCCATAAAACTGAGATTAAGTAGATGATTGCTTACTGCAAAGTATTACTACAATAAACAGATATCTGTGTGACAGACAATGCTACATTGGAGAACTATCCCAACAACCCCCGGTATCAGTACAGGCTGGGGGATGAAGGAATTGAGAGCAGCCCTGCCGAGAAGGACTTGGGGGTACTGGTGGATGAAAATCTGAACG